>CAAKHD010013588.1:224029-239561 GCA_901007705.1 Fistularia tabacaria | reverse complement strand
TATATGTGTGTGTGTGTGTGTGTGTGTGTGTGGTGTGTGTGTGTGTGTGTGTGTGTGTGTGTGTGTGTGTGTGTGTGTGTGCGTGTGAAGGAGACAAAGACAGAGGTGGGGCCGAAGCCAGTGTTTGGATGACAGGTTTCCTCCCAGAGTCCAATAAAAGCCCAGGCAGCCGTTGCAGATTTATGGCGGCCATGCCGAGTGTAAAGCATGATTGTAGGGGGATGGAGGTTTGGAGTGCACCGCTGACAGCTTACACCCCCTTCGAGAGTCACTTGCTCTCTCCAAATTCACGGCTCTCACGCTGTTGCTTTTTTCCCATCCCCTCTCGCCTCATTATTTTTATTTCCCCTTCTTATTAGTCTTAGTTATTATTTTATTACTATTTCGTAATGGTAGCTTCTCCCTCTCGCCTCTTTTTAAAATTTATTTTCTCTATTCATTCCCTCTGGTGCAGCGCACAACTTTTAAGGCAACCACTGTGTCCCTTGCCTAGGGGTCCACAGCTCTCTTAATGTCAATTTAACTCAGAATAACATTTTAAATCCTTGTGTTTGTGAGAATGACGCTGGCGAGCAGATGGCGGCTTTTTAAGCATTAAGGAAATGGCAGAAATGGAAATGGCATTAGATGGGGAATGTGAGATTGTGAAAACAATGCAGCGAGTGATGGAAAATAACATTATCTTTCTTGGCTTATCTATACAAGAACGTGTCAGATTGGCTTCGTAACACCAAAAAAGCCAGGAGATGTATTTTTAGCTTTTAGGTTTAGATGGACTCTGTGTTTTGCGACTTATACCTTCATTAAGGCAGGAAATGAGAGGACTAATAAGTGCCCCCCGCACAATGCAATCGGTTAAACAAACAAACACAAACAAAACCGCCTCCACCATAAAACCCATGTACAGCACAGAGAGTTTCCGTCATCAGAACATTGTCCTGCTCCGTCGTAATACCCTGAGACCGCTGTGCTGGTGATGTTGTTTTGGAAAGACCTGTGTGTTGCCATAAGAGCCACCAGTCAGCTATTCCCAAAGTGATTAGAGTTTTCCACCTGCAGCAGGAAAAAAAGCTGCTCCCTCCCAAAACATTGTTTACATACATTTTGCAGGAATGTGGGCGTCCATTTGAATTTTTGGGAGTGTGTTTGTTGTGTTAAGGCGGGTTCAAGGATAAGTCGTTTAGTTTCGCCAGTAGCTTTTCTAGAGAAATCGAAAAGCCGGGGATTTTTTTTTTTATTTGTTTGTTTCTTTGAGGTGGGGAGCGGGGGATAGAGATTTCTGATTTGTGCTGCTGGCATATTTACTAGCTTCTCTGCCACATTAGAACTTTTATTTAATTTCAGAAAGATGACGTGGGAGAGAAACAGAAGGGGGCATTGGGGTTGTGCTGAACAGAACCAGGGTGATGCTGGTCCGTAAACAGTTTCCTATCAATTTAAAAAAAAAGTCTATTTTAGTGGCTGTGTTTGGCTTCTTAAAGTGCCATTTACACTCACATCTGGCCGGCTGACAGAATGACAGAGTCAGTTGGACACTTTCCTTTTGATAAACTTCAGAGTGGGCAGTGGTTTTTGCTCTGTGTCACTTTGGCAGAGTCAAACAAGAAGTCACGTGTGGTTGGCCGGGCCGGGAGCGGTCATTTTGTTGTGCCCGGCTTGGGTCTGTCAAAGCATGTTTTTGTTAAAACACACCTGATGTGACAGGTTGGATGGTTTTCAAAATATGTCTTCCGTCCCAAACACTCAGTATGATCAGAAATGTATTTGGTAGAATTCATGCCATTGAGACTTGCTTAATAGCTGTGTAAAGAAAAGCAGGAGCACACAGTTATCGTTTTTTTCATCTCTTTTGCCTCTCGCTATTGGCCAGCTGTCTCGTTTCTATTGCACCCATGGGTATGGCCGACTGCCGACCAAAGTAAACCCCAGCTGAACTTTGACCGCAAGTTTGCCCGACACTACGCTGCCTGTGCGGCAGCGCAACACACAACAGCCATTTGAAATAATGTCAGCCGGAGGACAGCGGTGCCATTGTCTTTCTGTGTCTTAAAGGTCCATAACACTTAAATATAAAGTAGGCTCTATGCCGAATAACCTTCTCGAGTAGAAGAGTCATCATCTAAATAAACATGATTTATTCATGGCATTTTCTCTTCTATGAGGTCTTTTGTTTCATTACATTTGTTTAGAAAAAGCTGCGTTTACATGGCCTTGTTGCGCAGGAGGCAAATAGGCCAAAAGCAATTTAGCCTAGTTCTTTTGTGTTACAGTATACAGCGTGTTCTCCTGGCGACACCCTGTTTACGCACAGCGATTAGTTTGGAATTTAGTGCCTTGTTATTAATCTAGTTTACTGCAGTTTTTCAGAAATATAGGTGCAGGCCTGGAACCCCGACCATAACGATAAGAGATTGTGACTGACTGAAAAAAAAATGCTTTTATGTGCAGTTGTCAGTCTTCCTGTACACACTGCGGACATCGGTTGGAGTAGTTTTCCAGAACCATCTGGTGAGAATATCGAGATGTGCTCTGCCTTTGTTGCGGTGTTGAGGATAAACAGGTGGTGTTTTTGTTTCCATCCACAGCCTGTGTTTTTGGACAAGCAGCAAACTTGTTTTTGGATTATGAAATGGTGTGTTCTCTTCTGGGCCTCTGGAAAGTGGGAAACTTCTCGGTTTACTAAACTGAAACTGGAAAATACGAACAGGCCGTTGTTAATATGATTTTGCCTCATGCTCGTGTGCAGTGATTTATATAACTAAGCTGAAATGACAGTCAAAAATTGCACATGACTGGAAGATCCCACATAGGGGCGGTACTTACAAGTAGGCTATATGTAGGATTTGGAGTGGCATGAGGAGCATGCAGCTGAAAAAAAAATGCACACAGACCAAGCAGTTCATCTCTCCATTTGGTTTGCAACATTGTGGGATTACACTGTTTGCACACAAACACACACAGAGTCTGTATGTTGATTCTGCCTGGCGGGAAGATGCTGGCTGAAGCAGTCGCAGCAGGCAGCAGCCACCCACAGGCAGCAGCGAGTATCCAGAGCGAGCAGTGGGTGGGCTGAGGGTCAAATCAACCCTGGACACATAGGCATTATTCTATGTGGTCGTCTTTGGGTGGCTATGGCGCAGGAGTAAAGTGCTAGGTCGTTAATAATCACATTATGTAGGTAAACAGGTACATTCGTTTCAAACATCACTACACACATACTTCCCAAGGTTGCTTAAGGTTGTCATGGTTGTTAAGCAATGCATCCACTAGGGGGCAGTGCAGAGTTCAGAGTTCACGAATGCATTAGATTTCAGACAATAACAGACACGGCAATGGTGGAGAAGCTTGTGAAAATGTACATTCAACGGACACAAAAAGAGGCAGCGCAGTAGATGCTGTTGGTCTATGTAGCCATTGAATATGTGGCGCCATGTGGATAGAGAATTCCTCTCCCTGGTTATATCGATGCCATGTTGTCTTGTTATTCTCTCTTCCTTTCATCAGTCGCACTTGACCATACTTAGCAACACTGCAACCCCATGACTTCCGGTGGCATTGCTCCGTTTGCTGCATACGGCCATGCATCCGCAAGCTTCCCGAAAAGTACAGAATTAGACACGAAAGAACACAGAGGACGGACAGTAGGCTCTGTCCGAATGCTTATATAATGTTGAGCGTAAATAAGCCCTAAGACGTTCACTCGTTTCAGTTTGGGCAGTTAATTCCCGACTCCAGGAATTTCACTTTGTCCCAAAGAAAGTACCACAAGATCAAGCCTGCATCCTTTATCCTGCCTTCGGTGTATTATTAACTTTGATTCGGAGGCTACCAGCATAGCTTTAATTTTTTGTGTAGATTCTGGACAAGTTTTATCTTTTGGCACTGGGACAGATTTGAGCAGGCCGTTGTGTGACCGCAAGGGTTGGATCTCATGACTGTCGAAATTGCCTTTTTTTCCCCTTCCATTTGTCTTACTTAACTTATTTGCCCATAGAGTGATCTTTTCATTGATGCAAAGCTATTCGTACCTAAAACTCTAAATCCCCCACTGTAGGTCAGACTGAAAACACAAAAGGACACAGAGAAGGGGAAGGTACGAGTCAGTGGTCCAATAGCTCCACTGGAACACAAGCAACATCGTCTTTATTCCCAGAGGCTGATATGTGCCAGACAGATTGCCGTCGGGTTTCTAGACCCCTCCATCCCTCAAGCCCTAATTAAAGACATACTTTTGTATCGAAGTACTGCAGATTTGGCAGTACCTCATTTGTACTTTGCTTTGGACAAAGGCAGCTGTCAAATTAATAATTGGGATTTAACACAAGACGACCCAAGCCACTGACTTCAATAAAATTAGTCACGAAATGTATTTCAAAGCGTACATGTTATCCGGGTGAGTCAACAAAGAAGAGGCCTCGCCAGCTGTTTGAGCAAAGCAGTTTTGTTGAATGAAGAGGAGTGGGAGGAGATGAGCAAGGGGTCTTCTGAGACGTACAGAGATGCGTGATGTCTTTTCTCGAGTTGTTACGCACCAGATTCCCTGAAAAGCTGACTGTACTCTCTCTCCTCTCGGAGACGCAGCTATTTCAACACACCAAATCCTTGGCTCCACAACTTGAGTTCTAGTGAAATGCATACTGGCATGTTGATAGATTGCGAAACAAGATTCATATTTGGATTATATTTTGTTTTGCGATTTGTTCCCTAACCTCTGCTCTAACCCCTCCTTCAGAGAGGCAGCGCACACTGTACAAGCTGAACTGCTATTTCTCCAGCAGAGAAAGTGATAGTGCCCTCCGCAGTAGTACTTCGAAGGCAGGTTGCTTAAGATTTCCCTTGAGATGCCGCAGTCATTGTTTAATGTATTTGAACCCCGACCCACTTTTTGGTTGGCCTTTTTTCAATTGTCTCCCCTCGGAGATTCTTCTTCTTTCTTCTTCTTCTTCTTTCTTTCTTTTTTTTAATGATTACATGAATAAGAAAAAAAAAACGTGAGCGAAATTCATTTTCTATGCCCTAGTTTCTGGAACTCTGTTAATTAGTGTTGGAAATTAACTCTGCAAAACACGACCTCCTAGACCAATCAGAGAATGAAAAGATGTGACTCCGTCCACGGTGCATTAGAAAGGCACGCGCGTAAGGGGATTCTTTTCAGGTCAAATGATGTCTTGATATACATATTGAAGAAAGCTTAATGTTTAAGATTTACACATAAGACATCTCCATTCACAATATGTTTTTTTCTACACATAACCAGAAAGAGGCTACAGAAACGACTGCTTTAGATGTGCCTGACATGCAAACCACCGTATCCGTGCTCACTGTATTATATTGTTGACAAACTCTGCTGTAGAAGTGACGTGGAGCAATGTCAAAGACACTAACTTGGCGGTTACGTTTTGTTGTTTGATTCCAGATGGCCACTTCACCGGGACCCCTCCTTCATACGGTTATGATGCAGATCGTGCGGAGGAGCAGCGGAGGCATCATGACATCCTGCCGTATATCGATGACTCACCGTCCTCATCGCCGCACCTCAGCTCCAAGAGCCGTAGCAGTCGCGATACTCTCTCATCGGGATCTCTGGAATCCTCCAAGTCGGTCAGTATCCTTATTTTCTTTCATTTATTTACCGTACCGCCCTTCATGTCACATGCTCATTGTTGTTCCCAAATGTCTTATAACATTTTTTGCAGTCAGATTTAATAATTATGGGATTTTTCATGGTTGATTAATTTGCTTGAGAAAAAAAGGCTATGAATTATTAGGATATCCAGAAGGCAATATCCTAAGCATAGCCGGAAAGTGAAACTTATAGTTTTAATACTATAATACATTATATCACATAATATTATATACAATATATTACATAATATTGTACTGTGGTATATGATATGATATGATATGATATGATATGATATGATATGATATGATATGATATGATATGATATGATATGATATCATATCATATTATATTATATTATATTATATTATATTATATTATATTATATTATATTATATTATATTATATTATATTATATTATATTATATTATATTATATTATATTATATCATATTATATTATATTATATTATATTATATTATATTATATTATATTATATTATATTATATTATATTATATTATATCATATCATATCATATCATATCATATCATATCATATCATATTATATTATATTACATTATATTACGCATGCATAGCAGGGACCCATTGTTTACAGGTAAGGTGGGTTTGAGATCATGCAGAGGGGCCTTGTGAAAGTTGAGCAGTGCAGGTTATTTTTGCCACTACCTTCACAGGTTCCAGAACATCTCCACTGGTACATGCAATGTTTGTTGCCCTTTCAGAGAAAATACACTGCTATGAGCATGTGCAACAGGAGGGAGTGGGCGTTATCCCCCTGATCCACAAACACTACCACTGCTCTCTCATTGTGATATTATGACCAGTTGGGGGCGGATCCGGAATGATCAAACTCCACAGTGACTTTTACCTTCCATGTTGAAATGGCTAAAAGAAAGAACTTTGTTTACTTACTTTTAATACGGTTTTATTCCTTCAAAACAATTTTTTCCTAATTCTAACTGTAACACACCACACTCGTGCTGCTCCAACAAACTTGTCTTGAAAAGTTGCAGGTCTTAGCAAAGCAAAACAAAATAGCACTGCTGCGTGCAATGTTTTGCATTGTGAAAATCATGTATACCAAATGACTTTGTTAATTCTATGTGACTGTTCAAATACAATACAAATTCATAAAAAAAATTTTTTTTCCCATTTGTTACTGTATTAGGCTTCAACCCTAATGTAGATATAATGAGTGAAAACTCACAAAAGGCTTATGTTCTCTTCAAATGAGCTCCAGAATTGGTTTATAATGGTACTGAAATGGACACTGTCGCTATTTTTAAACACCCCAGAATATTATACTGCTGAACCCGTGATATAAGAACTCATCCACAGTACAGACATTGTGTGAGAAATATATGACTGCATGATTCTGAAGATACGAGTTGAATCGCTACTCGTCTACAATGCATACCAATATAATCATCCTCAGAAAGTGGGCTGAACTATTTCCGGCGCAGGCCAGCTTCCACAAAAAGCTCAAAACTGGTTTTAACTGAGCGCTGCAAAATCGGAAGGTTCGACAAAAGACAATATCATGTGGCTCATTGTCTTGGAAGCAGTCATCCAGTGAAGATGAAGAGTCTTCAGTCACTCGGGGCAATAAAGAAAATTACTTGTCACCTCGATCAGACCCTCACCTTCTTCAGCCTTTTACCGTCCTCCCCGATGCTCTCAGAGCCTGCATGCAAGGAAGCATTCATGTAACCCCGAGTCAGCGAAAAGGCGGATGAACACGGATGCTCAGTGCTCTTTTTCTATTATTCATATTCATTTTTGTTTAAGGGCATCTCACCTGCACTGTTTTGGCCAGAGGATTTGTAACTGACATACTAGAGCCATCTCTTCCATTAGACTGGGGATGGTAGAATTGTAATAAGCTAATACTGCATCTCTCGAACGTGCCCTTAGAGGAAGTAATCGCATCAGTGGCCATGGAGCAATATCAGTGACACCGCCCCCTCAGCCCTTGCTCGCTGTCTGCGCTGGCGACTTGAGTGCTTCTCAATCTGATTGATGGCCAGATTCTGCCAATAAATGACGAGTCCCCCGACTGCATCTGACCTCTGACCTGTGACTTTTGGAACTCTTGCTCTCGTTTTCATTAATTCATGCGAATCTGTGCCCGACTGCTCGTCAGCAGATTGACACGGGAGTCGGTCTCAGGCAGCTCAAAGTATCGGGAATAGAGGTTGTCGATTGGCTGAGCAAATATGTAACAGCTTGATATAATTGAAGCATCCGGTGATTATCTAACTAACCAGTCATTTCAATATACATCATGAAAATTGAGTTACCGTCATCCTTCCTGCCCTTGGATGTCCTTGCACAGTCCCCTTGTCAACCATCATCTACACTGGCCGATGACTCACAGCCCATGTGAACTCTGATTGGCCCAGTGCGAGCTGATGGCTTTATGATGGCATGGTGATGAGTCATCAGCATCAGAAATACACCTGATGTGTTTATGGCCTGGCCATTTATGAGCCGGACATCCCTGAAAGTAACGAAGGTTATTTTGAAAAACATTTTTAAGGACTTTGTAAAAATATCTCATGTTACACTCTGCAATTATTGTGTGTAAAATGATACATACTTAAAGGTCATCAGAGGTCAGTGACTTCATCAACATTCTCCCTTGAGTATCAGTGCAAGTTGAAACCTGGAATCAAACTTTGAATTATTCTCCCCGACAGCTTTATTTCTGCTGTATCAGTTGTTTTGACCGTTAACAGGATTTCATAAGAAAAAAAAACTTCTCGGGAAACTGCAGTCGATGTTGGTGAAGGGATGACTCATTGGCAAGAGAAACATGCAAATAAATTTTGTGGCGGATTTATTCGAAATAGGAAAAACCCGACCGGCAGTCGATAGAGAGAGAACAGGAAATTAAATAGAGTTATGCTGAACAGGCTGCAAAAGGAACTTGGGAGGATTCAAACCAGACACCTCACAGACCATGATTTATTGGCGTCGGCTGCTGTTTTTCTTCCTATTCCTTATTCCAGTCTTGTCTGACATCGCAGCAAATCCTCTTTATTTTGCTTTTGATCAGGAATTATTCTCAGAAAGATGCCGCATTGTTGCAATTATGTTTCTGCAAGCTTTGCATGCAAGCACCATTATTAATCATTAATGTAGGGGCACTACCCTAAAAGGCAGGTATAGAGCCCTCTCATAAAATCAGCCTCAGTAAGTTACTAAAATAGAATATGATTACTTTAAACACAAGCAGTTTTTGACATCTGGACAGGAAAGACCTTGGCATTATACTCACTAATATGCAACTTTTGTATTTTTCAAAAGCTATCTATATAATAAACTATATATTGCATGTGTGTTTAGTGTATGCAACCGAGTGTGTGAAGCGTATGTATGAGCGGGCTTCTGGCATGCATGAGCGAGCATACCGGGTGAGAGACAAAGAGAAATGTGCACGATTTGAGACAAATCTGTTATCTGAACTCAGTGAGATTTAGGCTTAATTTACACCGCGTGTGTGTAAAGATATGTGTGTTTGTGCGGTGACTGCCAGTTAAGGAAGGAAGATGAGTAGTTTGCATGAAGACTGCATGTTTGTATTTGAGTGTGTGTGTGTCTGTGTGTGTTTAGACCAGATCCAACATCATTGTCTAACCACAACTGGATTCAATAAGAAAAAACAATATATCAACATCAGCAGTAATCAGTGAACCCTTTCAGGGGTAAACAGTCATCAGCCACTGTCGTGGTGTATAATCTGTATATTGTGCAAGATAGCGCTGAGAGATTCCTGGAAACTGGGTCCTTTAAGGGCTCCTATTGTTCCAAAGCCGGTAGCCATGTGTTCGGGCCCTACAGCGTCTTAAGATTTCCTCTGTGTGGAGCCGCTTGCTCTCAATTTCATTTTCATCGTGTGACGCAGAATCGCACACAACCTGTCAAGAACCAGTGGTCGCATCTGGCCCGAACACAGTTGAAATTACCAGAAGTACGGCTGCATTAAAGAAAAATAAAGAATAAAAGCAGCGGATAATACTGAGTCAGCTCTATTACATCTCAGGCACACGGAGAGGGGAAGCAATTTCTTTTGGTATTTTGGAGAGTGAGGGATGGTAGAACAGGATCCTTAGGAGATTAGAGAATAAGAAATGAAAATTTAGAGGGGTTGGACATGAGTTGCTCCATGGATGTCTTTACTGTTTATATAACCTGACAGTCGTCTGCACTTCAGAGACGGAGCTGGAAAATAATGTTATTACATTTCCTGCTTTCCGTGGATGCCTCTTTGTGCGTTTTTCTCAAATAAACATACCGTTTCTGCAGCCTTTCCTGCGAAGGCTATCAGCCTAAGCATTAATCATAATGAAAAGCATGTGCACTATGGAAAATATAATGTTCACTTTTGCCCGTATCCAGAAAAAAATTGGCGAGCAAAGCCAAATGGAACAAGATCAGGGAGAATGTCTTTTATTTTATACCTTTTGATGACCTGAAATGTCGGCAGACACCCCTTTAGTCTGAAGTCAGAGATGCTCATTAGCGGCTAGATCGATGAATAAAAGATGAAATGTCTGGAGATGTGGGTTTATCCTCGGGGAGTTGTCTGGGGTCTGAAACGATGAATAAACACTTAGCTCCGGTCTCCCCTCTGTTTGTCCAGTAACTCGTGTTTGGACTTGAATGGCTCCAACCACTCCAGATACTTCCAGCGCACCGTGATGTTTTTAACCACTAATATTTTCCGATGATAATTCAGCGAGAGTTATGCTGATAGGCTTAACATTCGCTTGTAAACTTCAGGGTTCTCCATTGCTGCGTTCTTCATGGTTTTACACTTCGTATCTTCAACCCCCCTCAAAAAACCCTTTTACACACACTATCTTCATTTACCCAAAGGGTAAAATAAACATAAAACAGATTATGATCATTAGTAAGTCATATTTCAGTTCAATTAAAAAACATAGGAAGGACAAATCTTTTGTTTTTGGGAAACTGATGCGTTTTCTGAATTTTGTGCACGAGTCACGTTTTAAAAAATTTAGACAAGGTTAAGAAAAGGCTGGGAAAGTTGTGGAATATCTTGAACGTTCTCCTGAGAGGGGTAAAGGAATTTTTGAACCACCAATGGTATCCGAAGGGGTATGAACGGGCGGAGTCACAGGTAGGCAAATATAAAGAGATTGTTCTGATAAACTGCAGGTACATAGTTCAATAAATCTAGGACAATTCAAGATTCAAAATGTTTACCTGAACCCTGACATTGTTATTTTGCTGTCCAAAGGGAACCTAGATAGATAGACTAAAAAATAAAATAAGACATAAGCATAGTATTGCAAAGAAATGTTAACAGGTGTGTTGACGGGATGTGCAAGTTGAACAGCTTTGCTAAATGTGAAATTAATGGTGCTAAAATACCTGTCAGTCACTGCCACCATGAAGATTCCATCGTCCTCAGGGACCGCCCTCTTTCGGCTTGTCTTCGTCCAGCAAGGAACCCGCTTTGTATTAAAAGAATATCGGAGGTGTGAAATTCAGATGAGACTTATATTGTGTGTTGTTTTTTTTAACTTGAATGTCTAGTGTTCGTACTGTACTCTGATGCGGAGGGTTCGAAAAGGTACTGAGAAGAAGAATTAGAAAGTAATGTTCTAAAAATTTGTTTTGGATTATAGATTATCACTATCCAATTCCTAGGATTTGTGCCTTTTTTTTAACCCCTCCAAATTCCAAACTCCCTTGTCGTTTGGGGGGATGAGGCTGAAAAGGCGGACGGCGATGTTTCGGAGGCTGGTGTTACACACTGTTCATCACTCAGCGGGATGTGAGAAACTGCATCTTGAAACAGGCAAAACTGCCGTGTTTGTTTTACTTCCAGTAATAATAAAGTAATGGAGCACTCTAATTAGCTAATTTCGATGCACCAGCGCCTTTTTACCATTTGTATCAGCTGAGCCCACTGCTACTCGATAAATCTACTTCATCGTGCTGCTTGGAATTGATCTGTTTCTACTCTGCCAACGATAAAAAAAGTAAATAAAAATAACCGTGCATCACAATCCTCCATTCAGTGAACCATTCCATCACTGCTGGTGGACACATGAATAATATCAGATCAGATTGGAGGTTCTGTCCCCATGGTTACCGTGGCCAAAGCTGAGCTCATATGCCTTGCGCATTAATGTCTTAAGATATTGAGCAAATGGCAATCGTTCTTTAAATCCGGGCCAGACAGGTTTCAGAGTCTTTGCATTATGCAGTCATGTCAGACCAGTACAGTCAGGTTTTATGATGATAAATATACAACGTATATTCAGACAAGAATTATCATTAGATGATTTTCTAGTTAGAAACATTTGTAACAGACTGATCGTTGCGATATAAACAAATCCCAAGCATCCTTCTGTTATGATTGACTTTATAATATGGCCAGAGGAAATTATATAGGCGGTTATAATCTGGTGTGAATCATAACGTCAGGGAGAGTTGTGCTTTTACATATATTTATCGTATCTATCGCCAAATTCATCAATGTGCACGGAAAGCCACACGCCCGCGGAGGCTGGACAGAAAGGTGCCAATCGTCTCTTCAGGGGAAATGAGGGGTTTCAGCGTGATGCCCAAGGACACTTTGACACAACCTCTCGGGGGCAGGAGGATCAGAGCAGCAATCTTCCGATTACCAGACAGCCAGTCTCTCCGCCAAGCCATGCCACGCCCTAATCAGCCCCCCCGTCAATTCACGCCTCCACCCACACCCTCCCAGCCCCCCATGGCAGGAGAGGCCTATTTGCTCCTTCCTTACAATGGATGCATGTATACCCTTGGATTTCCATGTAAGTACATGCTTATATACGAGCTGAGGTACATTAGATATGCGTATGGACGGTGTTGTTTTGACACAAAGGTTTTCAGGGAGGTTTTTGTTTGCAGGCCACACCTTTTGATGATTTTGTTTCTATTTTGTGTTGTTTAATCACATCCTGTGCGTCTGTCAGTTGAGGACCATCTAGAATTAAACGGGAAATGTCCTCAAAACTTATGTTTCTTACCGTTACGGGTAAGATATGAAATTGTACTCCATTCTTGCTCTGGATTCGCCTCATTGGGGGTACATCATGCGCTCCACACCACCTCCCTTTTAGCAACGGGACAAAAACGGCCATCGGATCGAGTGCACAGAGTAGATTTTTTCAGCTGAAGTGACAAACATTTAATCTGGATGGTGTAAGGAAGCACAAGCACAACCACACAAAGGGTTTCTCTATGCAGTATCACCTTGTGCTCACTCGCGCACACACACAGACACACATCACCGTCATCATGACCTTTCCTCACGGGCATGATGAAGACCACTTGTCATTCATGATCCACGACATTTAAGGCCTCACAAGCGAAAGCCTTTTGACCGAGTAAATTACTTAGTAGATCTAACCGCAGTCTCCTTTAAAACATGCCTCATGTTTCTCTCATCCTCTCCTCCTGGCACCGCTTCTTCATCCTTCCTTCTCCTCATCATCAATTGGCCCAGCCGCAGTTTCTGTCTGGCTGCAGTGCCTCTTATGTTAGTCCTAGATGAAGACACGCTCCCTTCTCTGCCCCCCCCCCCTCCTTCACAGTGCCTTTTCCCCTTCTTCAATGTCTCCTCTTCGCATACGCGTCCCTCCGTCCCATCAGCTCACCCTCCCTCCCCACGTATATTTTGTCGTGCTTGTTGCCCGAAAGACGGGAAGCCTCAACATCCCGACCGGAGTGTGTGCGCACATATTTTTACACCAACCACCGCCGATCTCCCTCGGGACGCCCTGTCTGTTTGAGTTATATCAGAGTTCATGGTTAAACAAGAGAGCCGGAGGAGTCTTCTCTTTCATGCTCACACTCCTCACTGAGCTTTGACCGGATCCTGGCAATACAGCCAGGGAGGATTTCTCAAAGATGTGTCCGCGTTTGATTTCGTAGGCCTCCTCAGAGGCCTCCCGTTACCAGCTGATGCTGAACATTCAGTGCTGCTGATACAAACGTGAACAGAAAGTTGAAAGGGAAAAACTCATGAAAAATGGACTTGCATTCAATGCACTGTACAGCTGGATATTTATGGGATATCATTGATGTTTACAGACAGAATGTGATCTGGAAAAAGGTTTGGAAATGAGGAAGTGGGTCCTGTCTGGGATTCTGGCCAGCGAGGAAACATATCTGAGTCACCTGGAGGCACTGCTCCTGGTGAGTTTACACACGCACGCACACACACACACAGACACACACTCACACACAAACACACACACACACTCACACTCACATATGCACGCACCCACATGCACACACGTGCACATAGTGCTGTTTACTATCTTTCATTTATGTTTATACAACTGCTTCTTTCTGAGTTATTCACCATGTTAACTCAAATCCTACTGTTACCCCAACCCTAAATCCCAGTCAGTCATTACACAGTAATAAGCATTGCTAGTCTGCAAAATGTGGGATCCAGATTTCTAGCCCCACACTAAAAGCTAGGTTTTTGGTAAGATACCACATTTTTGTAAAAAGGGCATCATAGAGAAAGGCATATGTTTTTACTGTGGTGGTTTCCCCTCAGTTTTCTCCAAGGGAAGATTGCACACATTAAGCGCCACTGAAACAGAAACAAAAGACATTAAAGGTCCCACATCTCTGATATATGCATTATATTTATTTAAATGTCCCCATTGTGGGACAATTAAAGGTACATTCTATTATATTCTATATTTATATTTCCTTAATGGCTTATTACATTTCCATCTATTCATGTACTTCAAATGGGATGTTTTTAAAAAAAGGAAAGTAATGATATCTTCTGTTTTCAGCAGATGGCACACTGACATCGTACTCCATGTCAGACGGATGTTATACGTTAATTGAAAACACTGGCTGACACCGGCCGACACACTCCAGTATTGAACCGACTGAATGTGGCCATCAGAAGATAGTTTTTTCTGCTAACCTAACAGTGTTCAGAAGATGATTGATATTAATTTGCTGTGAGAATAGAGTTGTGAGTGCTACTAAGTGGTTGTTGTCTGAACTTGTCTGATAGCTTAAAGTACCAGCCACTTCACAAAGACACCCTTTACCTCTCACACTTATTTGTGTACACAAAGATGGACCGCCAAAGGGCATTAACGCTTTCGGCTTCCGCGCCTCTGCTCCTCTCAGCCCATGAAGCCCCTGAAGGCCGCAGCCACCACGTCCCAGCCGGTGCTCACCGTGGCCCAGATCGAGACCATCTTCTTCAAAGTGCCTGAGCTCTACGAGATCCACAAGGAGTTCTACGACGGGATACTGCCTCGCGTCCAGCAGTGGAGCCACCATCAACGAGTCGGGGATCTCTTCCAGAAACTGGTGAGTGAGAAGAGTCAGTCCAGGGCACCGAGTGAGTGCTTAGGGACAAGAAACATCCTCTGACATTGGCGGCCCGATGTCCCAGCTAATGAAGTGAAAACGCTGGGCTGGCAGTATGAGATGCCCGCGACCCGCCGCAGCCTTATTTCCTGCTCTTAACAAAATCACTCGGCGGAACCGAGTTAGCCGTCGTTCGTCTCTTTGATTTTGAGGCTTTTGGAAACAGTATCGCAATTGTGTAAAGTCAGAATCATCCCTTTCTTTGTGAGTCAGCAGCGAATTGAGTCCAAATGTACAATCTGTCCCCTTAATTGTTTTCACAATGGGTCAATTACCCCTGAATGAATCGCTTAATTCTCTCCAAAAACGCTCCTCCTCATCCTCCCGTCCACTTGTTTTTTGTCTCTCCCTCTTTTCCCCGTCTCTCAGGCCTGCCGACTCGCACATGGAGGGAGGTGTAGCAAGTGGGGGGGGGGGGGGGGGGGGGGGGGGGGGGGGGGGGGGCCCCAAGGCCGCCTTTCCCCCACC
>CAAKHD010013588.1:208967-219492 GCA_901007705.1 Fistularia tabacaria | reverse complement strand
TTTGCATCCCTTTTTTTTTTATTTTTTGCCAGGTCAGATGTTTTCCCCGAAATTTTTCAGCAGAAGGGCACAATATTCCCCCAACAAACAAGGAAACCTCCTTTTTTCCCCCCCCCCCCCCCCCCAACCCTGTCTCTGACCGAGATCAGTTGCGAAATCACGCTGGTTGCGTTCAGGTAAGACGTCGAGGACGTCCAGGCTGTATTCCCGAAGTGTTTCAGAGCGTGTGAGTCTCGACAGGGGACACAAAGCCCACCCGCGCTGCGCCCTCCTCTCCTTCCCTTTTGTTCAGGGCACTGATTGTCCTTTTGTCGACTGCGGAGATGGATTGCAGAGCTGGCAGGCAGCGTTTGGTGGATTTTTATTCAGCTATCCCACTTCCTAAATGTGCTGTCATAGCCTCCATTACACCGATAATTAATAACTCATCTCGGCGCTGTGCAGGTCTCACTGGTTGCTATGGTAATGGCCCAGCTGTGAGTAGTACCTTGGTTACATGTACAACCCTGATGTCCATCATTCTTATAAATCCTGCGAGTTTTACAGTGCTGTTAAATAAAAACAGTCTGGGCCTTGAAATGAACAGAGCTGTAAATGCCACGTTTGCAGTGGGGGCGCGTCAAAATCGCACCGCCGAGGTGGAGCTGAGTCTGCACTCAAAACACCTTTGTTTTTTTCCCCATGAAAAAATAAACCTGTGGTGCGGCTCGGGACACAAGTTATTAAGAAGAGTTTAGCCATTGAAGTTAAATTAAGTGAATCAATGTTTTTTGGGCTGGTTCTGAGGGATGTTCGCCAGCCTTACGAGACACCTTGTTGCACTTTTTCAAAGGACTTGTGGCTGACAAAGAAACAGGTCTAGTCCCTGACTTTAAAACAGGAACTCAACACCCCTTTTTCCACCCTTTTTTTGTTTTTCTTGTCCTCAACCAGGCCAGCCAATTGGGAGTTTACCGAGCGTTCGTGGATAACTACGAGCTGGCAGTGGAGACAGCTGAGAAGTGTTGCCAGGCTAACGCGCAGTTCGCTGAAATCTCCGAGGTGAGTAGGGGTGGGAGAAGGACTGACAGTTGAAAATCGTGTTTTAGCCAAAGGTTGCACGTAGACAACATTCCACGGCGTTAAATGAGGACCATTCCTGTATTTTACTACTCAGCATTTTCCACTTTTGTAAGAACCTGCTTTCAAGGAACAGTACAACTGAAAACTGTAAATGACGTATAATGTGTCAATAGATATATTGCTAAATTAGAATACATCGTCTCTACTTGTTTTTGCTGCAACCAGATTTTTGTATTAGTGAAGTTTAAAATATTATTCGAACGAGGTTTAAAATATTAAAAAAGGCAAGTATCTGAAATATGTCTATGGTATTGAAGGTACACATACACTGTATTGATACATGCTAAACGTACTTCTGAAGCAGTGCAACATACATTGACGTCATTAACTGACATTGGATTTGCACTGTGATAAGAATTAACCACCCAACAGTTGCACACGCATATCAAAGCAGTTTCGGTGGGACCTTTGGGGAAAAAAAGCGAATGCTTAATTTTCTGTTCCCAAAGCACTCTCAGGGCGTCGAAGCTGTAATCTCTCGAGTTACGGGATCATTTAATAACCATGTAAAATCAGCCGGTCACACACTCAACCTCGGCATACCAGCAACTTACCCATGCGAGCTGCTTAACTTTGTGTTTCGCAACTCGGTATCTAATGTAGATAAAGGAATGACGGAAAAGGTTGCGCTAAAATTGTAATGACGGTTGTGTTTCTTCGACACTTGTTTATGCGCAGTGCTTGCTGCCTCACATGATAATAGTAATGCTGACGAAATACACTTTTCTTTTTATCCAGCTTACTTTTTTATTGCAATGTTGCGTTCACATGAGGATATTTGTCTCACAATCAGATTCCATGTCAGTTTTAAGCTTCTTTACATCGTTTCTTTCTCTAACGTCGCACCCATTCACTTTGCAGTAAGAATGCAAATCTCCTCTGAAAGATTTGGTTGTTTTGATTCGAGTGCTTACGAGATACAGAAAGAGTCATTCGCTGTCCTTGTATAACACTTGCCAATCTAGAAAAACACTCACCCTTTTTTTCTCTTTTTTTCTATTCAGTTAGTATTTCCCGCTCCTTTTCGTTTCTGACAGCTGAGAATTACTGAACGAGGAAACTCTTGTCTTCATTAATCAAGTACTTCCCGCGTCTGTTTTTCATACATCATCAGTTCTTACCTCGTTTTTTGTGAGTCTCCTAGCGCTGCATCTGTTGTCTCCACGCGGGATGCGGATTCAGCAACTCAGGCTGTAATGGGCTGCATCACGGGGGCCCGTGCGTGACTAATGGTTGGTTTTAAACCGACGACCTCAGAGCGACAACTGCGGGGAGGGGGGGGTTCCCTACTGTACCAAAGAAACGACATGCGTTTTCACCCGTCTGTGTCCACCCGTGTCTCCAAACAGAACCTGAAAGTCAGGAGTCCAAAGGACGGCAAAGACCAGACGGCCAAGAACTCTCTTGAGGGTCAGTCACTCCGGATTACACCCGATGTATTGAAATGAATTAAAAACACGTTCAAACAACTGATCCGGTTTGAATTTTCTCTCTAATTTATAGCTTTGCTGTATAAACCGGTGGACAGGGTGACACGCAGCACGCTGGTCCTTCATGTAAGTATTGAGCAAAGAAACATCGAGCGCTTGACCCGACCTCCAAAGGAAAACCATTTTGGAAAAGACACCTGCCCTGAATATGGATTTTTGCCCCACCCCCGAATTGCATTTTCTCTACCAGTTATTAACTTAGCCCAATGTAAATTTGCTAGAAATATGATTATTGTAAAATATGACATTTACCAGTGTTCTTGCAGGCGGTAACTTTTTGCAGCATTTGATCTTGAAGTCTGGGAGATAGGTGCAGAGAAATGTAAATTTAATGACAAAATTTTTTTGTTTTTTTTCCTTTGGGAATTTCATTTAACACTGTTTGGTTGTCGGACACGACTGCGGCTCAGCTGTCGGGAATCAGTCTGGCCTTTTAATTTGATTTCCTTTTCCGTAACGGCTTCTCAGCTGAGTTTTGCTGCCATGGAACGAGTGAAGAAAAATCCACTAGAATGACCAGTGAACGCATCATCTGCCTGCATTCCCTCTTGCAAAGTGAGCTCATTCATTTTGACACATCTCTTTGAATATAAGGACCTGCTCAAGCACACGCCGCCGAGCCACCCGGACCACCCGCTCCTACAGGATGCGCTGAGGATCTCCCAGAACTTTCTGTCCAGTATCAACGAGGAGTCCGCGCCCCGACGCCAGTCCATGACCGTCAAGAAGGGAGAGGTGAGAATTCCCAAACAACTCCCGCGGCCCATTCTTCCTCGCTGACCTGATTGCTGATAACGCAGTCCATGTGATGTGACCATTTTTCAGAGCTTTTTCTCAGTTCTTCCAAAAGACCTTGGGGTCACCGCCATTTAACTGTGTGGCTGGACAGCAGTCACCGCTCCACAGCCTGAAGCGGTGCTCATAGCTATTTCTTGCCGAGCCGCGGTCATCTGCTTCAATGGGGTTTCTGTGTTCACTGCGGCTCACTTGTGTTTTCCCATTTCTCTGCCTCCCCTAATGCAAACACTACCTTGCCCGCAACCCACACCCCTCCATTGTCTCTGTCAACCCAGGGAGATTACTTAAGCACATGAATGGATTCCTCTTGACTGATAGCTTGCGTGACACCGCTGCACATAATACTCTGTAATAAGCCACCCGTCCTCTCTGATGGGCAGATTCCTTGTTAATTATTCATAAGCGGAGGGTCGAGTAGAGGGGCTGAAAGGCTTTGCTGGCTCCACCCTTGGCTCGCACGAGGGTCATTACCCCACCCTTTCTAGAGACATACACCGAAACACTTCTCCGATGGCTTCTCCTGCTCTTGGTTGCCTTTGAAAACATCCACACACAGACAAACACACACACCCTCTCACACACACCCTTGTCTGCTATGTCTCTGTAGGCCCCAGTCCCATCACACTTTGTCCTGACCACCGCACCAGTCATCAAATATTTACGACGGATACACGAAAGCGGCGCATGGAAATCAATGAGGCTCATTATGTTGCACCTCGCTGTAAATTGAGAATTTCATGCGCCCGAGGTGTTTGTCTGCCTTTCTTCGACTCAGCTGAAATAAAGAAATTTAAAAAAAACTAGTACAGTAGTACAAAGTACCTCAGAAACAGACATTTGGAATCCCAACAAGATGGATGGAATCATACTTGGTTACTTCCAGTGCAGATGTTAAAACCTCTAGCCTCTGGAAAATTACAGTAACCAGGTTATATATATCATCCTTCTAAATTTGACCTTTTTATAACACCCTAACCACTATTTTAACCTATACAGTCCTGAAAGTGTGTACGAACACACTCACATTGTGCGTTGTGTTCAAAGCATAGTGCAACCCTGAAGATTTGCATTAATGTATTTGGAACAGTCAGGGCTTCAGTCTTTAGTTCAAGGATACTTCAAGGTGATTCCAAATCGGCAGAATCAGTAACACCCTGATTGCGAGCCTCCATGACATCCCCATTCGCTGCTTCATGAATTTGAAATAATTCGGTTGCAGATTCTGTTACCGCGGACGCGTTTCTCAGTGTGAACACATGACCATCCGGTGCAACGTGCAGGAACACTCCACATTGGTATCAAACACACACACACTCACGAGTAACCTGTTGGCCGCTCAGTAGAGGCATGCAGGAGTAGAGGAGTACAAGTGGCCCGTGGAGGGCCCGCCTCACCCATAGTGGGCGGAGCTTAGGGTGACAAACAGAAGCTTCTTCATCAAAATGCAAATGATGGCGCTGCAAGAACTTAATTCACCTCCTTGCTCGGCTTTGTTTGCCTCCGGGGAGATATGCCCCCGATGTGCGTGTGTGCACAGTGTTCAAAGCAGAAACGCACACACCTGTCTACTCGGCGCTCCTGTTTGTAATTCGTCGAAATGCATCCCTATTTACACGCACTGCTTTGTGCAAATACAATTAAACGGCACCCGTTGTAAAGATGCCCCTTTAAAGGCGCGCCGTGGTCTAAAAATAAACAGAGATTTTGTAAATTCATGTGATTACTCACAAATACACCCTCAGCGACGCTTCTCCAAAGACGGTCAATATTTAATCTGATGTTTTTGTTGTCGGCTCCCTCTGCCGTACACCGCTCCCCTTCCGGAGTCGCGATGCTTGTGTTTTCTGAAAGAGCATTGCATTTATCACACACACACACGCAGACACACAGACACACACACACACACATTAAATAAATAAATAAGAACATTATCCCCTAATTATGAGATTGGGATCTCTTCATTTCCGGATCAGGATCATACCTATGAATCGTTGATGTCCTTATCTCTGCTTTTTTCCCCACAGAAGTTACTGAACAGGAAGTACAGACAGTTTCCACCTCACACCTCGTGCGATCGTCATATTTTCCATCTGACTTTTTGGCCAGAAAAACTTTTAGCCTCCGGCGAATGGACTTCTCGTCATTTCTCCAATCGGCTGACATTTGACATTGATCTTAACTGTACAAACAAGAAGATCATAATCAAGCTATTTAAAATTAATTTAAGGGGGTTTGCGTAATGGGTTGGTTACGAAGATAATGCAGCGTCCGTCTTGCATTATCAGTTGCTTCATTTCACTGACACAGAGTCATAAGCCTCTGAATCCCTAGTCTAGCTGTTATCCCTGCTTTTATCTTATCTCTTTATCAGGGAGTCACTGGGGGGCAGATTAGACCGAGGCATGATCAGCGCCGTAGTCAGAGGGTCATTTCAAGTCCAGCCAGAACAAATCAAGCAGCTGAAAAAGAAGAGTGTCATCCAACTGCTGAGCTTTAACTTTCTGGACAATTACTTTGTTATCAATCCGTCTATGTCCAGAACGACAGCATGTCTCCTGCGGTTAGAGCATTGAGTGTTGGTTCAGCCGAAAAGAGCTCATCCTCACAGTCACGCAAAGTGTGCGATCTGCACACACACACAACCAGAACTCATTCATGGATGTACAACTGAAAAAATAATGGATTTGAAATCGAGTGCACGCAAAAAGGTTTTGGTGCATTAAGTTACTAGTTACATTATTTATTTATTTTTATTCAGATTTTTATGTTCAATCATTTAAAAAACTCACACTTCACTTTTTTCACATTACATCCTCCAAACATACTCAAAATGGAATAACTAGGAGTAAACATGTTTATATGCATACATGACTCAATTTAACAAAATTACTATTTACCTTTTTGTACAGTTTCAAAATAACATTACTTTATTATATTATATTTACATACTATTATGGTATGTGTTCTTTTATGTTTAGAAGTCAGTCCTTCCATGTTATGTTGAAATGAGCCGTGTGGTTTGACATATGGTAATGTCATTTGTAAAAGTAAAAGCGAATGGCAATACATTTAAATGCTTTGAGTTTCAAATATAGTTGTCCGTTATGTGAAAAACTGCTTTATTGTCCACTTTGAACCTCAGAGACAGATTATTATTTTACTGTACTACCGAGGCTAAAAGAGCTGTAAACCTTAAAATGGGGGAAGGAAGTACTAACGGCAAATTTTAAATGGAAAAAAATCATCATTTAAAAATGTTGTTTACGGTTCAATTTCTCAAAGTGAATAAAACACTAATGCTAAAATGCTAATGGTAAATTTGAAAATGGAAATATGTAGAACTATGACATTCAAAATGGTACCTAAATTGAAATCATATTTCTCCCCGAATAGATTTATTAGCCTTATCTCTTCATTTTTTTTTTTTTTTTTTGTCTTTTCAGTTGTTGTTTTCCATTCGGCTTTTCAAGTCGTGTGTATGCTACACCGGGTGGCCTCGGGCTTGCCGAGCCACTGAGGCACCTAGGAGACAGTTGAATGAACTGATGTGAAGCGGTGACTTAGACAGAATCAAAATGTGACATTTGTGTCTTCGCACTAGAGAAAGGGGGGCGGTCACATCTTTGCCACAGTTCCTTATCATGCTGACAGTGAGACAGCAGGTAAGAGTCTGGCGTTAGCACTTTGCCTTAGCACTTTTTTTGTTGCTGTCAGGCATGGTGTCTGCTCCCAGTGGAGGAAAGTGCTCACAGAAATCGAAAAGTCTTCCTTAACTTCCTTAATAAGTGCCGTCTACAATCTAACTTTCAGTGGATATGCAAACACCAAATGTTGCAACACCCATCCCTTTAAACATCTGTGCTATTTCGATGTCACTCCAAGAGTGGGCTGCCAGCTGATTTTACACAACTGATTCCGAGTGTCTATTAAACAGCTCTCCTGTTTTGGCCAGGCTACTGATGTAGTCTTTGTCCCAAACAAGCCAGTTTTCTACTTAATTGAACTTAATTTGTTATGTGTGAGTATGTTATCTTCAAACTGAAATTCGCCGAGGAAATATCCTTTTTGATAATTATGATCCTTTTGCCTCACCATGTCTTCACTTGCAATCTTTGGCAATAGTTTTCAAAAGTTTCCAGCTGTACCAATACGCTGATTTCGGTGGTGGAGGAGAAGCGTAGATCGTTGTTTAGTTCTTTGAGGATGTTCTGGTAATGATAATGATGATGATGATGATGATGATGATGATGATCAGCAAACTAGTTTTGCCCCGTGAGATGAAAGTAAATTGTAAAGTGATCCTGTTTAACATTCTGGTTTCAGTATTGACCACTTTGGATTTCTGAGGGGCTCAAATTAAACATATGCAGATTATATTAGGGAAGCCCAGTGGTTAGCTCCAGCGCCAGCTTGACCCTGAGTGCAGGATAAGCGGTGCAGATAATGAATGAATAAAGATTATATTTTCATATTGTTGTTTGCCACAAAATTAATCTCACCAGCTCTGTGAAAATAACATTTTACATAACATGACAGGTGCCTTTTGGAAGCACAATTTCTGTTTATGTTGCTTAGCCGGGAGCTCAACATGGACAAACCAAAGACTTCGATATCTCTACTCAAATCACATTAACTAATATCCCTAAACAATATGATGTAGAAAGGAATTAAATAAATAAATGCATCATATGACGCAGTCAGAATATACTCATACCAGCAGCATAAGCTGTTGGTGTTTAATCCATATTTTACTAACCCTCTGAAGACAGTTTGCATTCAGTGAGTGACCAAATGCTGCAGATCCGATGGAGGTTGCAGAGATCGGCTGAAACATCAAACGTTAACACTCAAATGTTCATTGTTGGAAAAAAAAAAGGTCGAAGAAATCAGTTTAACAAATGAAATAAAGAAACTTAAAATGACAAATTAAAATGGCAAGTGCATAATATTTTTCGAATATTTTCTAATGTTTAATGTTTGGATTTTCATTTAAGCTTTTTAATTAGTGTTTTTAATAGTTGCACATCATATTTCCTTTTTCTTTAAACATTTAATTTCCTATCCTGCTTTCCTTTTAATAGTATATTAGAAAAGAATGTCTTCAATTTTGTTTTTAATCTCTGTGGGTTTTCCATTTGGTCTTTTAATTTGGATTAAGACCCTGGTTTTGTTTCTTGTTTAGAAAACAACATCACTGCCCCCTTTTGGCAAATGACAGAATTACAGTCTCATTACATAGGCTGACATCAGCGAGAAGCAAACCAACCCCAACACTAAACAGGCCTCCTCTTCTCCGCCATACCCGATTCATGTGTTTTTGACCTGGTGATTATGCCATTACTAGCATATTTATGTGGGAATCAAATGATGTAATCATGACCCAAATGCGGGGTGCTGTGCTGTTGTTCAAGGGAGCATTTATTTTGTGTTACTGTCTTGCAGCATGTTAAAGGAACTCCCCTGGGTCCTCTTTTGCTCCTGTTATGCTTTTCTTCATCTTCAAGTGCCGTTGACAGTAGAATTATAGAAGGAGTTTCATAGAGAACATGAGAGAGAATTGTAGAATTTTCATTTGTTTCACAGTTTATATATCACATACTGAGGCAGAGTGACACAAAATGTCTGTATTTACCTATAACCCAAATGCAATATCATATTGTGAATTTTCTTATTCAATTTTACTTTTTGTGATGGGGGAGGGGGGAGTGATGAACTAAAAAGATTAAATAACCATGCAGTATTACACATAACAAAATTTAGCAATGAATCCAAGCTCTGTGAAGGCCATGGTGCCAACAGGCAAAAATGAAGCACATAGAGCTGCAAGGTGCAGAAAAGTGCCATATGAATGACCCAGCCAAAGTGCCGTTAGGCAAATATCTAATGATGCGTTATATTTTGAGCAATTCATTGAAATGCTTTGAACTGGCCCAGACCAGTTTTCTGCTTCTCTACGAGACAAATCCCATGATGCAGTTTTTGCAATTCCTGGAAACTGCAGATCTTAAAGTAGTAGAAAAAGAAGGCATCTTGTCTATTATCTCTGTTATATTACATTAGATATAAATGTAATAATCTATTCATAATTGCTGGCTTTTTCATATTCTTGCTAACCATCGAGAGCAAATCTAACACATTATCATTTTGTATACTTTCCTTTCTTTTGTTGTGTTTTTTTAATGTTGCATATTTATGTCTGGGTTCATTTGCATCATAATTTGATGTTTTTTTGCGTCACAATCCTGTGGACAGGAGTATGAGTTGTCCATGAGCCATGAGATGTGACGCTGGCTTTATTTCCAGACTTTGTTGTCTTTAACGTCATGGCCAGGGAGTCAGGATGAGTCAGGTTACTGGAAACAAGTTTGTGTCGGGGCCACCTCAGCTTGCATTGCATTGCAGTGCACTCATCCCATGGTTACTAGAGGGATCTTGCACAAAAAATGAAAGATAAGATATCATCCACATTGATAAAGGACTGCGTAAAGAGAGCTATCATGGCTGTCTTGAGCATTTTTTATGTATGTTATGCAATTTCTCCATATCACCAGGCTCCTTCATCTGTGGAAAATTCATATATTCAAATATTCTTTTGCAAGTAAACAGCATTTATATACAAGGCCCAGAATTCATGAAACTGTGTCGGATTATATTTGATACTTCTGTTTGGCTACACCCTGGCAAATATTGTGCTCTATATCATATTGGATCACAGGCATCTGAATATCTTGATGTCCTTTTTTATCTATTTGTTTCTCATTTCTAAGATATTGCAGCACTGAAGGCCTCTGCAAACTGATGTTGTAGTTTTTTCTTTCTGTTGCATTAGGCCGTAGATCTGCCGTTTCACTGGGGTAATTGCTAACATTTTGTTTATTAATTTAGTGTGACAAAAATAACTCCCCGTGCTCGCTGTCTCCACAGAACCGTCAGCTGCTGAAGGACAGCTTCATGGTGGAGTTAGTGGAGGGGGCTCGGAAGCTGCGGCACATTTTCCTCTTCACTGACCTGCTACTCTGTGCAAAGCTGAAAAAACAGATAGGAGGGTAAATATATAGATGAACATTTATTTGACCAGTTTAATTATAAAGTCAAGTGAGATCGGAAGAGCACAC
>CAAKHD010013588.1:155557-208947 GCA_901007705.1 Fistularia tabacaria | reverse complement strand
CGACGCTCTTCCGATCTTGGAGGGGGCTCGGAAGCTGCGGCACATTTTCCTCTTCACTGACCTGCTACTCTGTGCAAAGCTGAAAAAACAGATAGGAGGGTAAATATATAGATGAACATTTATTTGACCAGTTTAATTATAAAGTCAAGTGCGAAAAATTCATGTTGCTGTTTGTTTTGTTTGACTATTGCTGCAGAGGAGTTTAAGAATTCATGTTGCACTCTTCTTATTTCTGTTTTTCTTGCTGGCTTGCTTTACTCAACTCATCCTTCGGTGTCACTCCTCCCCCTTCTCCCACCACATTTTTATCTCTTGACTCACCTCTCAACAATCCACGTTGCCTCACTCTGCCTCTGCAGTAAAAACCAACAGTACGACAGCAAGTGGTACATCCCCCTGCCCGAGCTGAGCTTCCAGGGACCGGAGGAGACTGAGCCGCTCACAATCCCCCAGGTCCCGGATGAGGAGCTGGATGCCATGAAGGTCAAGATCTCACACCTACGCAGTGAGATCCAGAGGGAGAAGGTAGCCTGGAAGCATCATCAAACAAATTATTAAAAAAATATTAGTTCACATCTAGTGTTTCATGAATGCATTGAAAACACGATTTATTTACCTCTGTGATTTCAGAGGGCCAACAAGGGCTCAAAAGTCATCGATCGCCTCAGGAAGAAGCTGTCCGAACAGGAATCTCTGCTTCTGCTCGCATCTCCCAGCATGCCCCTTAGATTCTACAACAAGGGCGGCAAGGTGGTGGCCTGCTCAATCTTTCTCTTCGTTCTTATTTTTCTTTCTCTCTATCGCTCCCTCTCTCTCTCTCTACTCCCCTTGCACTTTTCTTCTCAATATTTCATGTGTCTTTGTCATTTCCCTATTTTTCAGTCCTACGCGTTTCTCATTTCTGCATGTCCATGTGTAATAATGCAGGCTGAACAAAAAGTCATGTCCATGGATGGTTTTATTAATTCTCTTTCTCCCCATATTTATGTTTTCTGATGCTAATTTTCTTTTGGGGTACAGAGCTACATTTTCCTGATTTCATCTGACTATGAACGGGCAGAGTGGAAGGAAATTATCAAGGAACAGCAGAAGAAATGTAAGCCCATATGAAGTCCATATGTCCATATGAAGCCCAATATACTTTTTGATACCAATTTACAGTCAGAAATAAAGATAGAAAATGCAGATTATTATACTTTTCAGTTTTATATTTTCATACAAGGCTCAAAAAATGTGAAATTTGTTACATATTGACTTTGTATCTCAAATGTCCTTTTCTTCAGGTTTGAAAACTTCCTCCTTAACTTCCATGGAGCTCCAGATGTTGACCAGCTCCTGTGTGAAACTGCAAACTGTCCACCACATTCCACTTAGTATCAATAAGGAAGGTAAGATGTGTGATCTATCATGTAAACAAACGCTCATTGATTCATAGAAGTTTATTTTCCATATAAAGAGTTCCCCTTCTTCCCCCTTTTTTCCCCCTCAAATGCAGTATTCTGAAAGGACCACAGAAATGTTTTGGGAAATTAGCTACATTGCCTTAGTTCACATACTAAATGTATACTTCGTAATCCCACGCGGGGATAAACAGAGGCCTTTTTCATTTCTGTGCAGGTACAATCGAGAAATTGAGAAATGGCCCTGCTACTAGTAAACTTAGCACAGAAAAAGAAAAATAGCCTCATGTATTTTAATTTTAGTTAAGATTGGCCATCATTTCAACCAATCCAATTGACTCTAGTAGATACTTACTTACCAGGTTTTCAAACCATTTGAATTTGCTGCATGTAATTGTTAAAGTAGATTCAATATATCTGACGCTATCCATTTAATCATAATTTTATTGGTCTCATGTTCACTCTTATTGCATTCAAATTCTCTAATAAGGTGGTACTATTCACAGGCTTACTATCTGCTCGCAGAGAAGCTAACTTAACCCAGTGGCCTTTGTCAAGAGATGAGTCATGGGAACTTATTTACATCTTCAAGAATTAAAATTTCTTAAATTTTCCCTTCATAATTTCATTTGGGGTTCATGATAACAAATAACTACAAATACAGTTTTGAAGTGGTTGGTATTTGTGTTCTTGTTTTGCATAAGGGTCAATATTGTTACTTTTCACAAGGTTAGCTACATGCTAACAACCTTTCAACGAAGGCCAGCGTCAGTCTCAGGAGGCAGGATACATAAAGCCAGCTGGCTAACATGGACTAATGTCAAAGAAGTCCAGGAAGCTTTTGAATTTGATGATGCTATTTCAGGAACTACTTCAGTGAAGGTTTTTTTCCATACTTAGAATACTGGCAAGGATGCCATGAATAAATTATAACAGTCCGTGTACACACTGACAATAGCTTGGTTGTGCAACATTTCAAGGAGGACTCGAGTGGTAGCTGACAAATAGCTCTGGTATATCCACGTGAAGCTGTCCATCAGGCTGTGGTAGTGTTTTTAGTCTTTGCTCTTTTCCAAACTGAAACATTCTGAAAATTGCTTTAAATATTAGTTGTGGTGACCTACACATGAAAGGTGTCACTTGTTGTGTTTAAAAGGAAAGGGTTTTGTGGTTTCAGAGGTCGAGGCTATTCATTGCTAAGAAAAGTGCTGTGGCCACAAACAACTTGCGAGATAAACCAGATTAATATTTACATTAACAAACTCACTTTATTATGCTCCTTTGATGGACAAACAACACAACAATGTGCAAATTTGAAAATTGAATGCAGTTCCACCATTAAAACGTGATTAAAATTGCCCTTTACTTTGGCAGAGGCTTGGCATGTATAAGCCAGTGATCCTTTAACTCCAGACAAAAGAAGTAAGGAAATTATTTTCTGTCCAGCACACAGTGGGCAAGGAACACATAGAGGTCTTCAGTGCAGCCTGATCCCGGTTGGTCAACACCATAGCTGGAATTATGTTTGATGAAGGATTTTGACGTGGTTCTTGCACACAAAAACCCACGAGTAGAACAGGAATCCGAAAGCAGATCTCCCACAAGCGCAACAAGGCAGACTGTCGTGCAAGGAGGAAGGGTATAACTGGTGCAGGAAATCTATGAGAGCAAAAACAAATCCGAGTGCAAGCAAACATTTTAAGCGAAAGCAGAGAGAATCCCGGTTTAGGCACAGGGGGCTTGCCGGAGTGCTCACGCCGGGCCTCGGGTCAAAGTATCCTGCAGATTGAGAGTGATATAAATAAATGATGGTATCAAATTGAAGGATCGAGCCCTTGAAATAAAAGGTAGGGAAACTCCACAAAAAAGTGAATTTCCCCAAACTTTTGCACGTTCTTTTTAGTCAGCGCGATGTGTTGTAGCATGTACGACTCAGCATGGGCGAAGCATGGGTGCTATGTGCGGTGGGCGACAGAAGTGTAATTACACATTCATTGTTTTATAATTTCTTGCTTCAGTCCCAAGTTTTAGATGGCACATCTGTTGTAAGTCATTAAAAAACTTTTTCATGGAAAATTCCTGGCTAAAAGCAAGACAATCAATAGCCGTGTTGCAGATACAAAGCAAAACACAGGCTCAAGGTAATTATTTTATACTGCATAGCGCTGTTTTCATCCTCTGACATTCTATGTCTGACGAAGCGCCAAGACAAATAGAGATTGGCATGTTTTTCTAATCTCTCCTCATTTTCTCTCTCTTCTTTTTTTACTGCTCTCTGACTGTTTTTCCAGAGGATGAAACTCCTGGTCTCCACGGGTTCCTGAATTTAATTGTCCACTCTGCCTCCGGCCTCAAACAGAGCTTGAGTGAGTCATTTGCTTTCTAGTCTCCCTTGAAAAAAAAACAAACTGGCAAAATTAGATAAAACACAACCTTTTGTTGATGGAAACCTTGTCTGGGTGAAGGTAATGGTTGCATGAGAACAAACACCCGCAAAAAATTACATTCATTATCTCCTCAAGTTTGACTTTTTTTCATAACAAATCTTGAATAATTGCTTTCCTACATTTAGCCCCCTTCTGCAGGACCAAAACAGGCACGCTAGATGAACTGGCGGCTAAATATCACATTCTTCAGCGTGCGGGTGTGTCCCCCTTTCAGCCTTCTATATGTCAGCCCAGGGTTTGACAAAATCTTAACCCCCACCTCTTAGCCTACTGCTGGTTCAATTTGGCTCCAGTACTCGGTTGACAGAGTGGCAGCCTCTCTTTTGCAGGACCACCCTGATCACATGTGCACAGTTCCACACATTCAGACCCAGAAGCCACAAAGTGCAACCACATCATAATCTGCAGCCTCCGAGCGGCTCCTCCTTGGGGTTAAGCGCTTTGACGGAGGGATGGTGGTGGTAATTCGGGTGGGGCAAGCAACCACCTTTTGATCGCCAACCGTATTTCTGTTTGGTGACCATTGACTGAACTAGGATTATGACTGTGGGGATCAATGGGATTTTTCTGAACACCGATCAACACTTACTGAGGTCGCACACTTATTTGTTTGTTTTTATACACTGACAATTTAAGAAACACGATCTTCCTTTCGTTCTCTCATCAGATCTCTACTGTACGTTGGAAGTGGACTCTTTTGGCTTCTTTTCAAATAAAGCCAAAACGAGAGTGTATCGGTACACCACTGAACCGAAATGGAACGAGGTGAGAGATTGCCACCAACGTTCTCTGCTTATTTAATATATTTTGTAGTTTATTAAAACAGGGTTAATTGTACTTTTTGCTTTTCGTTACTTTTGTGAGCAGGGACATACGCTTTCCGCTTATTAGCTAAGTACAAAGAATGGTGGCTTATGGAATATGCTAAGCTACCTTTGCTAACTCACCACATTCAGGTCCCTCTGTAATGCTCCTGACGAAGTACATCCAAAAGAAAAGTTGTTTGATGTGTTATGTATCGCGAAATTTGGAATCCATAGAATTACTGCAGTACTGAAAACATTATTTTAATGCATTATTTGAAATTGATCCGAGATCATTCTTTGGGGATCAATAAAGTATTATTCATTCAAACAGGACATCGCTAACATCTCTGTGTTGGTTCAAGCATTTCATTTTGTACTGGATGAGACATCTGGTCCTACTTAGCTGTCCGTCTTTGAGTAATGAAAATATCTGTACGAGAACGGGAATAGGACATCTGCAGCTCCTGAAAATATACAATAAACTTACATATGCAGGTTGCAATGCCTGCAGGCCCTGCGGAGGTAAACATCTATATCTTATTGGCCAAGCTGGATGTGGGAGGTTAGCCCCGCACAGGAAGGAGAGCTTTGAGACGCAATCAGCGGACAGAGTCATCGGCAGTTTAATTTTTCCATCACGGACCCCAAAGTTTCTCCCGAGGATTTTGCTCAGCAAAGTGGAAATAATATCAGCTAATGAGGAGCTGCTGGTGATGACTCACATCAGTCTAAATGTGAAGTGAACCGACATAATGTGGGCCTCGGAACGACGTGCGAAGCATGTGCAGAGCGTACCCCTCTCCTCCCCCCACACAGTACAATAGAGGATGTCCATTGTGGTTTGACGTGCCGATTTAAACGCATATTGTCTCCTTTCTTCTTGTCAGGAATTTGAGATTGAGCTGGAGGGCTCTCAGACCCTGAGGCTGCTCTGTTACGAGAAGTGTTACAACAAGACCAAGCAGAACAAAGAGGATGGAGAGGGCACAGACCGCATCATGGGGAAAGGACAGATACCGGTATAGCATTACGTCACCGTCTTTCAGCAGACCAATCGTGACTCATTACCGATATGCAGTTATCTGCAGAGCACATGAAATCTACATTACTGACCATTTAATGACTTCATAGGGAATGATTAAGCAATTTTTCTTATCCTATCATTTACCATGTTGATTGATGGATGAATAGCTTGGTTAAAATGCTCAGTGAGTATGATTAAGATTTATAAGACAGTCTAGTGTTCAAGTATTGTTTAAAACAAAGTTTAAAAAATAAGAATGGGAAAAATTTTTGTGAAGTTAGATTAAGGAATCTTTTTGTGAAAATGTTTGCATTGGTGCCAAAAAATAATGAACACAGGTTGATAGGAGTTGAGGATAGCTGGTGATCTGGTCGCGAAGATGACGCCAGTCTGCAGAATAATGCTAAATGTCATTCAGGAGATAAACAGAGAAACAAGACAGCAGTAAAGTTGAAAGGCACCTTAACCAAAACACACATTTCTTGCATTTGCTTTCAAAAGTCTGAAACAAAAGCAGGGAAAGACAAAACCATGAATCAATCATAGCATCTTGACACCTGCTGCTGTGTGAATCATAGTCACAAGCTCCATCTAGTGGTACCTTCGATAAGTCAGTGACATAATCGCATCTTTAGTGGTGATGTCATGCACAAACAAGCTGTCTGGCGAGGAAGTTGCTCCACGGGCTTTTCACCAGTCCAAGGTGAAAAATGCTATGTAGTAATTGACAGAGTACACGTCTTACTTACACGATCCGCTGCGTCACGCAAGCCTCTCCACCTCTGTGATGCTTTCTGCTTTGTTATCTCCATATAAAATGCTTATTGTTGTATTTCTATTGTAGGAACATTTAAATGAATATGAAATCTGTCTTGGTCTCATGATAGTTGCACAAACCTTAAAGCATAACAATAGAAAGGCAATTACTCCCAACAAAAGTCCCGTTGAGTATTCTACAGCAGCTCAGCACAAATATAGATTGTTTTTACCCCGAATGAAATGGTAAACACCAAGGATTATCAAGCCTGACCTATATTTATGATTCTGCCCCTAAAACTTTTCTTTCAAGCAAGCTGCTGTTTTCACTGCATCGCCACGTTTGGTTCTGAAACCCGCCAGTCAAATTCTCCTTAAATCCTGTCGAACGCTCATAAGAAGCAGTGAATATTTTTAGTTTTAGCCTCATTTGCTAAATGAGGTCTTGCTAAGTCCCTGGCAGCATTGTAAACTCTTCCTCTGACTCATTTCACCTAATTTCCAGGGCTTAGTATTAAACAGCTTGATTTATAATAAAAGTGTACATTTACAGTGGATGAACCTCGGACTATATCCTATCAAGACATGTTCACAGAGGGATTTTGAATCAGATAAATAGAACAAAGAAATTTTGCTGAGGTGCTTCTTGAGAAGGTTCTTGGAAGAATCACAAAATATTCTGATGTCTTTGGCTCTAGATTTAATGTTTCACAGCAGATAAACAGTTTGCCAGTAACCTTCTTCATAAATGGCCCCAAATTCTGATGCTAGTCCAAATTAATGTGTCAAAACTCGTGCTTCTCAAGGACTTTAATTCTAGGGTAACTATTATGTAACCGTTGTCACAACATGTGCGTCGCTGCTTGAACATATTGTTCATGAATGCCTCGGGTTCAAAAGGTACATTTCTGCGCATCGTGTTATCAAGCTCACATATTTTATTGTGACCCTCCACTCAGCTCGACCCTCAGACACTTCAAGGCAAAGACTGGCAGAGAACAGTCATTCCCATGAATGGGGTAAGTTAATCATTCTCTACCTTTGTTTCTGCTGTGTTTCCCACTGGAAATATCACGACACATATCCAATGACTTCTGTCTATGATATGGTCACATTGACTTCGGTTAATACTGGAAAGTGTATGCGCCCCTGTGTGTTCCCAATGACTGATAATCTAAAGATAACGACAAAATAGTAATGTAAAAAAGGAAATTGCTGTTAATATAATCTGTTTAAAAGCTGACATCAGTGGTGTAATTTACATCCTGAAATGAGGAATTCACAAAAAAAGATAATCACATAACTCCTCATTTTGCTAGAAAAATGAACTGAAATTTTTGAAGTAAAATTCATTTAGGAGAATTAAGTGGCATGCTTTTTCACTATGTGTTATTGACTATAAGATCCCATGTAAGAATAGCTCATTCACATTTCCCAAGGGTATGTTCCTGTTGTCTCCATCCCACCACTCTACCCAAATTTAATCCAAACCTGTTTTTCCTTTGCCAGATTGAAGTCAAATTATCAATGAAATTCACCAGCCGGGAATTCAGCCTGAAGAGAATGCCCTCTCGGAAACCCATGGGAGTGTTCGGAGTCAAGATCTCCACAGTGACCAAGTGAGTTCACGCACACGGAAATTGCTGAATTATCCAGCCATTCCTGCACGTCTTCTCCATCTGAATGCAGAAATCCCTCCACCCTAAAGACCTAAATGAATGTGCAAGCAGTGCGAAGCTGTTCTGTGAATTCAACCTCCTTGACCTGAACACTGATGCCTTAATTTTTTAATCATCAATATCAAATTAGACAAAACCACTTACTTTTGGAGGAAGGTGGCTGTCAGTCATAACCTCAGCTGTTTTTTTCAGCTCATTATTTTCAGATTTAAATCTTTTTGCAAACCATGTTCATACTTAAGAACAAATTATTATCGTGTTATTGCACGGGTTTAAGAAATATTTGTTGAATGTGTTGAATATTTGAAGCACCTGTGCCACTGTGCTGTGCAATGGGATACTCTTTAAGCAATCCAAATCGTCCTCCTTGTTTTGTTTTTTTTCTCGTGTCCATCTAGACGAGAGCGCTCTAAGGTCCCGTACATAGTCCGGCAGTGCCTCGAGGAAATAGAAAGGAGGGGTATGGAGGAGGTGGGGATCTACCGAGTATCCGGAGTGGCCACCGATATCCAGGCCTTGAAGACTGCCTTCGACACCAGTGAGTACAACGTTCATGAGTGTCTTCTTTGCACCGAAAACAAAGTCATGTCTTAGAGATATTCAAAGTGCTCAGGGAGGATTTTAAAAAAAGAAATACTGTCTGACGTTATATCATCATCTGAGAACTTATGAATCACTGTCAGCCAGTCATTACACCAGGAAAGTAAAATATATTTACACTTCAGAAATTTGTTTCTGTGTGTTGGTTGTATTCATTATTCTTGTGGCGGCGTCTTGTCATCCAATCAGTCCCCGCCGCTGCACCCATCAGCTCCCTCTTCGCCCACAGATGACTCATTTGGCTTCTTATTTGAGTTTTGTCTCGGCTTCTGTTTTATTACACTGAGTCTGAGTGCCCCTCACTCTGAATAGGATTTCCCCATGGACACATTTTTCAAATGTGCACCAATTAATTTGGACCAAGTTAACTTTAATGTGTTCATCAATAACTTACACTTATGAGGATTGCTTTAATTAAGGTGTGTTTAATTGTAATTATTTTGAAAGATTTCAGATTTATGCATATATACATAGTACATATATATACAGTGTGTGTGTGTAAATATCATGTACTACTTTTATGATGCTTTCCCCTACCACCTTCGTCATCGCCAACTACCTGTCGTCCTGATGTTGTTCTCATGGCTTTGTCCCCTGTAGACCACAAAGACGTGTCAGTGATGATGAGTGAGATGGACATCAACGCCATCGCCGGAACCCTAAAGCTGTACTTTCGAGAGCTGCCCGAGCCGCTCTTCACCGATGAGCTCTACCCCAACTTTGCAGGCGGCATCAGTAAGCATACTTTAAAAGTGCTGTCTTGACAGCAAATTGCTGTTTGTTCGTTTTAGTAAAACAATAACCACAGGTGTGTTCCTTTCCTCCTGTTCAGCTCTATCTGACAGCGTCGCCAAAGAGAGCTGCATGTTGAACTTACTTTTATCGCTGCCGGAGCCAAATCTGGTCACGTTCCTTTTCCTTCTGGACCACCTGAAGAGGTAGGAACACCTGCAAACACACACACACTTGGATATTACACCTGAAGGGATGTATAGATTGTGAAGGAATGTACAGAATTGCATGATATGTTAATGACAAACCTTATGAACAAAATAGTGGTAGACTCAGTGGAATTAAATTATGATTTTTGGAGAACGTTAACTTCAACACAGGGCGGCATAGTGGCACAGTGGTTAATGCTACTGCCTAACAGCAAGAGGGTCTCTGGTTCCATTCCAACAATGGGCCTTTATGTGTTGAGTTTGAATGTCTTTGAATGTGTCTGCATGGGTTTCCTCTGGGTTCTCTGATTTTCTCCCGCAGTCCAATAACACGCAGAAGGTAAATTGGAGACCCAGACATGGGAATGAGATATTGAATGGTTGCCTCTATATGTGGCCCTGTGAATGACTGGCAAGCGGTCCAGGGTGAACCCCGACTCTCGCCCAATGACAGCTGGGATAGGCTCCAGCACCTTTGCAACCCTAATGCAGGATCAGCGCTATACATAATGAATCAACATTAACAAAAACATTATTTTAACCCAAAATACAAACTGATTGAGCAACAGAAGGTTGTCTTTCTGGACCGGGTGGTTTCATTCACCGGCTTGTGAAATACAGCTAAGACAGAAATAAATTTATTGCAGTCTCTCACCCATGAAGTGGAAATTACAATTAGACAAAGCCTGAAAGGAAACTGAAAGCTCTTCTTTTATTCAGGAATTCATCTATATTTAGTATTTGTTTGCAAAATCTAGAGATAAGTCTTAGCTCAATGGCTTCACCGTGATGGAATCTTGTCTTTCTCTCCAAAGGGTGGCAGAGAAGGAGAGTATCAACAAAATGTCGCTCCACAACCTGGCGACAGTCTTCGGTCCGACCTTGCTGAGACCCGCCGAGAAGGACAGCAAGATCCCTGCAAATCCAACACAACCCATCAGCATGGGCGACAGCTGGTCCCTGGAAGTGATGGCACAGGTGGGCCTCATGTGTCCCCCCAATCCCCTCCCCATATATCTGGCTTTCAACACCTGGAGATTTCTTTGAAATAATCCGAAAGATAAAGAACGACCTCAGATTCAGCTCCCTATTTTTTTCCTTTCTTTATTCCAGGTACAAGTGTTGCTGTATTTCCTCCAGCTGGAGACGATCCCGACCCCGGACAGTAAACGACAGAGCATCCTGTTCTCCACCGAAGTATAAAGGGAGAGCGTTGGCTCTGCCCTCCTGAGACTTAACGCACGAAGGAGTGAAACACCCGAAGGATCTGGCTCAAAGTGAGCCTATAGTAGTACGTTTTTGAAATTGACTCACTCGATTCCATGAAGCTTTTCGCAGCTGAAAGGGATTGTCTTCAGTGATGCCCCTTGAACACAAGAGGGCGCCATTGGGCTCAAGAGGAACCAAGGTTCTCAGCACTGATCCCTCAACTCACGCCACACATATTTGGTATGATATTGTTTACCTGCGGCGATGCTGTCAGTGAAGCCGCCTTCTCCGTCCCTCTACATCGCCCTTTATCGATCCAAATGTCAAAGGCAGTCCCCGACTTGCTTCTTCAAGTATTTCCTGAAAAAACCAAACGGCATTTTATCATACCTTTTGAGTGTGGGGCATTCATCTATGTCTGTGCTTTTGTTGGACAATCATTAAGTCTTGACCCCCTTACAGGAATATGTTTATTCATCTCCAACTCTTTTCATGTCTCAGTGGGGGAAAGCTTTAAACATGTCTTACATTGTTTTCTGAGGAGATTTGAGAACGCATTTGTGCCGTCTATGGGAGTTGAAAGAGACTCTTCAGATTTTTTTTTGTTTTTCTGTATCATGAAAAGCCACAGGAGCCAAACGCCTGTATCTTTTAAGCGTTTACAAGGTAAACAATCACAGAAAATGCTACAGCTTGGAAGACGGTTCGGAATGAAAAGCAGTTTTGAAGGGGTACCTGACGACAATAAGCGATGGGAATGCGACCTCAGCGCCCGCAGCTTGTCGGGACACTAAAGCAAATCTCTTTTTTGTTTGTGTTAATTCTGTCTCGGGTTAGTCTTCAGTCTACATATCCAGGAAGCAATATATTTTCTACTATAAGAATCATCCGTGTTCATATCGTTGTCCTCAAAACCTTCTTCCTCTTCTTCTTCCTCTTCTTCTTCTTGTAACAGGACATTTTGCCAAATTAATACATTGTTTGTTTGAAAGGGAGAAGGAGACCATTGTATTTACTGATACAATATGTACATAATCTGAAAGTTGTTTTTTGTTTTATTTTTATTTTTAACAATATAGTCATTGATGCTATTATTGTAATTTATTTTGAGGTTCAGGAGGAAGGAATCTGTCTGTTTATGTATGTGTATGTTTTCCGGGGGGCGGTTTAATTAAGAGGTAGGTGTTAGCCTTGACTTTTCAGTCTTGCATTAAAATGAGCAGGATTAAGCCTTGTTATTATAGAAGCTCTCGTATTTTCTCTCCAGCCTATTTGTTTAGATATTAAGAAGGAAACGGTTTCATACTGTATGCTGCTGTGGAAAAAAAAGGCACAAGCTCTCCGTAACTGCTGGCTGTTCCCCGGCGGTTCGTCTCACGCAGTGAACGTGGCCTCTCCAGTCCAGACATGGTCTAATGTCACAGAACGTCGTGCACATACACACACGCACACACACACACACACACTCACACGTGACATTGGTCGTTTTGCACCACATGATCTGGCTGTAGGAATGCACTCATATGATGTTAGAACTACTGTATTATAATCCAAGTGACCTGAGCACTCAGAACTTATGTCGATTCAATCAGACCAACGAATTGGTTTCGACAAATAGCATTTTTCCTTTATTTCCCTCTACGAGCGCGGCAAAATGTCACGACTCTGTGATTTTTTTATCCCTATAGCCTTTTTAACGTTGTCGGAGGAAAGCTCTTACTTTTCAGCCCTTAAATGACCTACTTCTGCCATCTTGAATTAACGTGCTGGCATGTTTTGTTTTTTTCTTTTTCTCGCTGTCATGTTTCCACATACTTGGAATTTAAGGATCTGGTTTATAGCATTTTTATTACGTCCTATCTCTCCCAGGCTAAAATACGTATGACCATAATGACTAGATTACAGATAGATGCTTAGCTTTGCCAAGCATTCTATGTATATTTTAGACTTGAAAATATTACCGATTTATCAATTTAATGAATATTAAATGATAGTGATTGGTTGTGTTTGTCAAAAAGGAAAGAATTGGATGCATGAAATTAAAAGATAAATAATTTGATTTTTCTTTTTCTTTCCTGAATGGATCAGTTTAGAGATTTGGCGAGAAAAAAAAAAAAACATCATTGTGTCAATCCAATGATCCGCATAGTCAGAATTTAATCCCAAAAACTACCTTCAGTCAGAGCACAGTTGTTTACTGCCACTAATCTCAGCCTGCTGTTGCGCGCGTCTTTTCTCAGCGTCTACATATCAAGATGACGCGACGGGAAAAATGCACAGAATCAGCCGTTCACCCACTCACCCATCGCCCGTTTTGAAACGGGTCCCAATTGCCTACACTACTCGTACCCTATCGTGCCTCGACACACAGCTTTTCGTGAAGCGCCTGTGGTACTCTGAATGTCGGCGGCAGTGCTGACAGCGGGATCATTCAGTCTCCTGTTGCCTTAGCCGCAGACAGCCACGCATCTCTCATCTCTTATCGACTAAGACAGGACCTGAAGCATGGTCTTAGCTCATTCTGTACATGCCTGTTCTAGTTGCCACCCTCATGTGACTGAGATGCTGTAAATCTGACTGTATAAAGTATCAAACTGTACAAAGTAAGTGTTTAAAAGGGGCAAGAGGTCACATTTGTTGCCCGTGTCCTTATTTTAGCATCTAAAGTTTGACTTGTTTGTTTTTCCATGCCCTCTATTTTTATTTATTTATACTGTGTTCTAGTTTGGTAAAAAGGAAGGTCAACTGGATCTATTTATTTATGATATATTATTGTCTGAGGCGTAGATTAATGTCGAAAGAATGATCTTATATCGTTTACCTCCATCCACAGAGGAGTCTGTTGGAATTATCATGGAAGTTGTTTTTCTAATTTTTTTTTTACCATTTTGTCTGAGACACGCAATCACCTCCATCATCGAATCTTCGCGTCGGCAGGCTGGTCGTTGAGATCCATCACAGCATCTCGCTCAGAAATGGCAAATGTAGATTCTTGTCAATTCACACTTTTGAAAATTCGGCGGGTTTATTCGATTCTCTCAAAATGTACAATATGTATGATACTAGAGAGTGCATCATTTGATTTCCTTTTCTTTCATTGAGACATCCGCCGATGTACAATCTGTAGGGATTGATCCAGCACCTCTAGTCTCATTGAAGAGCCAATCGCTCGGTATGCGGTAAAGGAAGGAAGAGTCTTATTTGCAGTATATCTGCATTGTTTCTGCTCTGTTGATTGTCAGTGTAAGTGCATGTGCCCTCCATATTCTCTTAGTTCTGTACACGAAAAATGAAATAAAAAAAAAACCAGGTGGTTTTCTGCTGAGGACAGAACATGGAAATTAGAACTATTTTTGCATCTCTTGCACACAACTCCTGGGACTTTCACATCTCCATGTCTTACTTGATTCTTTTTGAAAGCCCTCTCTGACGTCACTCTTGCATTAAATCCGGCTACCTTAACCTTTTGAAAAACAAAAACCTGAATTGTGGAGCTGAGCATGAGACTTGCTGGCCAATCATTAATTGTTTCTTGTTTGCTTTTTACCTTCGTCAATTTTCAGACTCTTTTTCCTGTTCGATATTTAGTGTTCTGCTTATAGAACTGTAAACAAAAAAAAAACAAAAAAAGGAAAACTGTATTCTGAGTACAAACATGTTTGGAGGGCCGTTTGCAGCCTGCGTTTGTACACAAAATGTTAAATAAAATCTCCTTTATCAACAGAAAATTTGGTTAAAATAATTTGGGAGTTGTTGGGAAGAATTTTACATCCATTTTAAAATAATGGCTGGATAGCAGAAGAATTACTGTTTCCAAACAAAGTGTCTTTGACTTTACATAAATACACCATAACCACACTGTGTAGAATACATAGGAAGACTTTCAATTGGCCAGCAAGTGCTAACGTCATTGATTGCGTATATATACATATATATTGATATATAAACACCCCACATCTTCTTCAACTCCTCGTCAATTGTGATTGCAACGTCCACCAGGATGGTGGATGTATATATATGCGTGTGTGTGTGTGTGTGTGTGTGTGTGTGTGTGTGTGTGTGTGTGTGTGTGTGTGTGTTTGTGTGTATATATATATACACATATATACACACAGTTTGAGATCATGAGTGAACTTGACAATAATATCGCAGAGGAAGTTTCACTCCCACGCGTGATCCTCGTCCCCACCCACCCACCGCATCTTGCGGGGAAACCCAGTAGACTCTGTCCCGTGATGGGGACAGCCCTCCACGGCGCGTGTCTTGACCCCCGCCTACCCTTACCATCCAGCCCTCTCGCTCGCGCCTGCGCGCTACGACTGTGCCCGGCTCTCTTGTACCGCGCCTGTCGTCGCGCCTTCAATACTCCCGTGGGACGACCGGATCCAGGCAGGTTCATCTGAACACATGGCGAGTGGAAAACAGCGCCCTTCATGTTACCAGAAGGTGAGATACGATTTGCAGGTTGTTAATTTGTTTTGTTTGATTATGTCTTGAATATTATAAGTGATCCAAATTGAGGAACTGCTCACAACATAACAATCTATATAGTATGTTTCCTTTAGTGAAGTTTAATCACAAAAAAACGGCTTTATTAGGTCGTGAGAATCTAAAAAAAATGTGTATTTAATTTCAGATCTAGTTAGGGCAGACATTACACGATAATGTGGGACCCTCCCTTATTAGATCTTTCCCAGATAGTGAAAGTCCACCAAATCAATGTATAAGTCCTTCAAGCATCCACCTGGAAAGACAAACAAGACAGGGGTCTAAAACAAAGCCCAGGGCTAGACACACTTGTGTGTATTTTACCGTTTACAACTTCTGCAGGTTTAATCTGGTTGTGAACAGATGTGGCCGCCCCAGTACACAGTAGAACTTTGGCCCAAGATACTTCATTACAAATGTTTAATGGCACATGCAGTACACCTTCCGACATGCATGTATGCAGGGACACCGACAGTGATACTTAAGTATCGGTAATGGCTGGTACTGAGCCACAAAGAGAAACACACTGCAGTACGTACACACACATATTCACATTTCCTCAGCTGGAATTATGACATAAGAATAATATGTAGTTTTGGGACAATTAATGAAGGGTTATCAGTGACTTTTGTAATTTTCCAATCTCAAACTTTTCTTTTCGAAATATTTGCATATATATATATATATAATTAGTATTGTCATTATCATTATAATGTTTTTAACGGAATAGCGGTGAGCAGATCTCAGTATCATTAAAAATGTGATTAAAAATGAGGTATGTATGAAGAGCCCCTAAAATTCTCCCTGATGGTCAAACACCGTTTTTTTTTTTGGTTCACATTCTATGTTATTCGTTTTATCTTTTGAGGACATTCCTCAGTGTATAGACCTCGGAGGGAAAATTAGCTCATATTTACTTTCCACGTCACAAGTTGATACTAGTATCATAACAGGGCACACACTGTCAAAGATCCTCAAATGAATGGTCTGAAATTAAATTCAACTCCTCAGTAAGTATCATTCCATCTGAAAGTATTCCCTAATAAAGACAAAGCGAATTTCGCAATGATAATGTGATGTACGTTTGTTACTCTAGGCACCTCTGAAGAAAACATCTAAATTAAATATGGTTTAAAGTCATGTATTGTTATGTCAGTAATGTAGTTGTGAGCCCGAGTTGGAGGGAACTACCCATTTCATGTGGTCTTCCTCCCAAATTGAATTACGCCCTGGTATTCAGGAGCAAATTTGAGATCAGTAAGCATCAGGGTGTCAGCAGAGAACCTTCCAGATACACGATCTGAAAATAGAATCATCACCCTCATTCTGCACGTCATTTAAGGACTTCTTCAGTATTTTTCACGCGTTTTTTTAATCCTTTTAATTCTTTTTTTTCCCCTTAAGTTATCTGGCTTGAATTCAGGAAATATTATTCCTTTTAGTCCTGGAATTTCTGGATTCTCAGTTGGTAATTTCTCACCAAGTTTAATTAAAATCATTTATTCACATATTCAGGTCATGTTTTGAAAACTTAAAAAGTAACTCGACGGCAATTTTCTCGTGGACTTTTCCCCGTGAAATAAAAAAAAACTAAAAATCAACAAATTTAGAAAATGTTGATTTATAGGTCAGTATCTTTTACTGCCTTACTCAAATCCATCTCAGAATGCACATTTTGCAGCATCAATTCTCTTATTAATCTCATCATTAAAAATTAACCTGTCTGGTTTGTAATGCCAAGTCTAGTCTAGAGAACCTCATCATCAGTCGTCAACTTGAACACTTCTAAAAAGACTTGCAAATTCTTTCCCGTAGTTCATACAGTACAGTTCTGCTTATCTGAGACGACCATGGAAATATTAATCACCCTTTGACTTCCGAGAGATGTGAACTCAGTGTTTTTAACCGTAGCTGCCGGAAACCGACAGCGGGTTGGACCTCACTTGCAACAACTCGCTGCGACCTGCTTTCATTGTCGTGGAATTCGGCAATACACCCTGAGAACAAACAGTGGAGATAATTTAAATCACTCTCTCCATTACAGTAATTAAATGTATAGATGGTTTATTTTGCCTGATTATGTGCCTGCGATTGCAGAGGAAGGTCCCATACCGGCTCAAAAGATTAGTGGAGGGAGGCGGGTTTTTTTGGGGCCCCCCTTCCTGAAATAAAAGGCACATTGTTGAACTGTCTGCTTCAGCCCTGCGGGGAAAACTAACTGCCTGCTGTCTTCCAGAGATCGATGGCTTTGCTGCCATGTGTGGGGATTTGTCTGTGTGGTCGCCAACAATCTGTTTGTACAGGCTCTTAGATTGCACATTCTCTGTTCCTCTCTCCAGACCGCTGTTCTAATGGATTAAACCCATGGATACTCTTCGTCAACATTCCGCTGCGCCCGTTGACAAAGTTGTTGAAACACAAGCAGTGTTTAAGAGACATAAAGGATTACTGACAGACAGCTACAGTACCTCTTACTGAGTGAGATCACACTTCAAAGATAATATTTTTGGTAGCACCATCCTGTCTCAGCTGTCTTTCTGGGGCACGAGCTGAGACACACCTGGCACTTAGGGCAAACGGGTGTTTTGTCTGAAGGCACACCGAGCAGCTGAGTGTGCGGGATGTACACAAAGGCGCAAACAAGGTGTAGCTAACCATGCTGAGGGATGAGAAGCTGGTCTACATAGGCCTGGAGCTGGTGATTGCCTGTCTGGCCTTGGCCGGGAACATCCTTGTCTGCTGGGCTGTTTGCCTCAACTCCAACCTGCAGAGCATCACGAACTTCTTCGTGGTGTCACTTGCGGCGGCGGACATCGCCATAGGGCTGCTGGCCATCCCGTTTGCTATCACCATAAGGTATAATGTCCTTTGCGATGCCATTAAAGGAACTGTCTTTTTTATTAACACTTCTTTTGGATCTCAGTATTGGATGTGGTTATAAATTAATTACATTTTTTTCTGTGTTTTCCAGTACTGGCTTCTGTGCAAACTTCTATGGATGTCTGTTCATCGCTTGCTTTGTGTTGGTGCTCACCCAGAGCTCCATCTTTAGCCTGCTGGCTATCGCTGTGGACCGATACATTGCCATCAAGAACCCACTCAGGTGGGAAGAACAACATCACTGTACTAACAACTGAAGTCGAGGCCTCTTATTGGCTTATTTCTGTTATCTATTACAATCCACCAAAATCATCGTGCTAGGTTTGAAAAATGAATACAAGATTTGCTACTTCTAAGACATTGTTCATAAGACATTGTTCACATCTGTGTGATCACACCCTGTTTAGACAGAACTACTCTGAGCACTTGTGTAATAAGAAGTTGTTTCCTCCAGTAAGCCACAGCAGGTGACACATTTGCATAACCAGTTACATCATGGCCAGCTTTTTTTGTCTTGAACATCTGTTTGGTAATACTGGTACCGCCGTGCTGGCATCAACAATTATTTTGAGGAAGTTTAGTCGACTCGCCAACTGTTCACATAAGAACTCACTCACATTTGCTAATGGCCTTTAAACACAGATAATGTTTAAGGGTCAATTTAAGTGAAATTATTGAAGTTACTCTGGTTTATTTGAGTATTCCGCAGCTAAATGCTGTTGGATATTACATTCCTGAGTCAGTCTTTGAATACAGGAATGATTAAGATAGTGTTTGAAGTGATACTTTGGGTCCATGGGTTTGTATACTAGACAGAAATGGTGAAAGCTAGATTTTAACTTTAGGCTAAAAAATTCTGAACTACGGAATTCTTCGATTAGTTTCTCACATGTGTGCTTATTTGATCAAAGTGTCTGATTTAGTTCAGATTGAGCTACAGTATGTAAATGCTGTTGTAATGCTGTTAAATTCTGTACACAAATACTGTACACTTTTGCAAATCTCTTTAGATGTTAGAAATAAATATGTAAATCAAACTGAAAAATATCAGGAATGGAGATGATCTGATTATCCCATTCTAAATTTAAATTATAACTTAACAACAACATAAAAAATCTTTCCTTTGAAAATTCAAATCTTGCACTATTGGTACGAATGAGAAACTGTTAGCAGGTCAGTTTTGCTGAGATAAAATCAACCTAAATGACCTAAATGTATTGCATTGTGCTCATCAGGTACAACAGTCTGGTGACAGGGCCAAGGGCAAAGGGCATCATTGCACTGTGCTGGAGTCTCTCGGTGGGCATTGGCCTGACACCAATGCTGGGCTGGAACAAAGGTGGGATGTGTTTCAAATCAGATAAAGTACATTTGAATTACAGTTTTTGTATTATGTTGGTGATACCGGGATTTTTGAATAATTAGAATAGCTCCAATTGTATTCCTCATGTTAGCACAGGATATTTCTGCCTGCCTGTTATTTATGCTCAATGTGCACCAAACTCATGTTTATTTACAGTCTTATCATCAAATTTTTTAAATCTTATTTCACGTAACAATATTGTTAGACAATTTTCCGTTACCATGCTATTTTCGGAGATTCCCTGTACTTTTCCACTTCTCTTTGATACATACCCCCCCTTTCTGTACTTTTCCATTTCTTTCATGTGAGACATAAGCCCATTGATGCTCTCACTGTCATGTAACGCCCTTGAAGATAGCCACAGTCTCCCATCCCATTTTTATCTGTGTCCACACCTGTTTTGTGGGCTACATCATACTTCTCAATGCCTGTATTGTTTAAACTTTTGTATAAGAAAGACTCACTATAACCAATAAAGCTGAGTCCTTCTGGAGGAAAAGCAGACACAGCCTCTGTCTCTGTTTCTCTCCGCTCCCCGTAGCTACGAACTAACCTCTGATACACTAGGGCTCATCCACCATAGGCTAGGAGATCCGGACCCTGGCGTTGGACTGAGAGGACGAGGAGTACCGACCGAGGGGGTCACCACAATGACCTCGCCTCAAGACTGTCCTTAACAAATATAACTACTGCATACTCTGCACAAATGACGATTTTAATGTGCCAACAGTCTGTGATTATTCGCCTTACATTCAGCGGTTGACTACTTTTCTTTTTCAGACAGATCTGGAATATTACTAACTTTTTCACAATTTATGTAACTCTTGCTATCTGATAAAATACTCTGGTTCTATTGTACAGGATGGGATACCACTGCCACAAACAGCACCTGCCCTGGAGGCATGACTGAGTGTCTCTTTGAAGAAGTGGTTACGATGGACTACATGGTGTATTTTAATTTCTTCGGCTGCGTGCTAGTGCCTCTGCTGGTCATGCTGGTCATCTATGCCCACATTTTCTTGGTTGCCCGGCGCCAGCTCAGACTGACAAGACTCAAACCTGCACACACATCCGAAAAAAAACTGCAGACAATGTCATCCCGCTTGACCTTGCACAGGGAAGTGCAAGCTGCTAAGTCACTGTCTATCATTGTTGGGTTGTTTGCTTTATGTTGGCTTCCCGTGCATATGATCAACTGTTTTAACCACTTGTGTCAGAACTGCTCTCGGCCACATATCTGGGTGATGAACATCGCCATCGTCCTCTCACATGCAAACTCTGTTGTAAATCCATTCATTTACGCCTACCGGAGTCGAGAGTTCAGGTTGACCTTCCGGAGGATTCTGTACCAGCACATTCTTGGCCATGTGAATGGACACGGTTTCCGAGTCGAGATTGGTGACAGTAGAGTTACTGGAAGTAGGAGTACGATTCAGATGTCTTCCCGGGACAGAACAGAGAGTTTATCGCCTGGCACCCAAGTGAATAGTTACACACTAGATTCCGATCTTGACGGCACCCTGGCAAAAATCCCGCATGAAGCCTCCAGACAATGGACATCAGCATTAGATGCACCACCAAGTAACTACACAACCTGTGGAAACCAATTACAGGGCACCTCCTCAACAACACAAAAACAAGCATGTGTCATGGGATTCCGTCTTAGGGAGGGATCTGTGTCAATTGCACATCTGGGTGGTGGGACCGGTGTTTTGGAGCTGAGAGATGCTGGAAACTGCATCACTTTTGTAAACGTTCAAGCCTACATACCTGGACAGACTGACATTGTCCAATCAACAGAACTAACAGACATCTCATAAGTGAAATACTTAGGCATTTAAGAATACAGGATGTGTGACGAGGTGACAACTCAAAGAGAATTCAGTGCAGTGTTTTCGTCTACATATTACTTGTCCTCCACTGTGTTTTTTGCAAAGAGTGCAATACAATGGCAAAACATCGAACAATTTGAGGCTGGTACTCTTACTTTCTCAACAGCTAGACGAGATTGTAATCAGAATTGTCTTTATTTTCTGGAGAATCTTGCTTGTTCCTCTTCAGTGTTCACCAACTGAGGTCACCTGTTGCTTTTAAGCCCTAAAACGATCAGCTGTAAGCTGAGTCCTTCTCTATCCTACAATATTCGACACAGCATATAAAAGCCCAAGTGCGCTTCTATTTTTAGAACTTAATGATACGAGATGCGTAGAAAAGAATATTCTTTGAGAGAATGAGGCAAACAATGACATTGAAAGGCAAGTACATAAAACTCTCGTATAGAGATCTGTGTCAGTTTGCTGATCTATAAGGAACAGTTGGTTTTACAAATTTGAATTGTGTGGTTCGATAACTGCCAAGCAACACATCCCAGTTGTTGGATCAACAAGCCTACGACTTTTGTTCCAAATGTACCAGGGCCAGTTTACTAGCTAGTCAAAACAAAGAGCCTATTTTATCAAGTCAAATAGCACTTTACGCTTGGGATGTGGCTACTCTCAGACTCAAACTTGTTGACACAGAGAACACACAGGCCACACACGCTAAATTCACATCACAAACTACTCAGCCTGAGATAGCCTGAGATGTTGACAGACTATCCCCTCCGCTGATGCCGGTCAATGAGCTTAATGCAATGGAAATCAAATGAAATTTTATTTGACGATGTCTTTTATTATGCCATTATGCCTCAACGTCCTCCATTAAAAGGCCCCTCCACTGCAGGAAAGACCTACATAAAGCAACACTTAACACAGTTTGAGAAAAAAACAAAACAGGGGTATGTAGCTGGCTTGTTAGCATTTATTTTTTCCTTTATTATTTATATTTGTTTACTACTCCTCATGATTATGTATAATTACCATTAAAACTGGCAGCCCATTTAATTTGAATGTTTTTTTTTTCATTTCATTGTGATGAAAATAGCATCTGTTATGTAGAAATATTGTGTTGTGAATGATGCAAATCTCAATCTTATTTACAATATTATATATTGGAAATAACAATAATAAAAATAACAGCTGGGACTAACTCAATGGAGCGAACAGGCAAAATTGGAAGCGCATCTCATCTACTCTTGTTTGTTTTATGTTAGATTGATGTAGTGTCATAATAGACAAAATAGACACATCCATGACTAATACCATCTTATCAGAGTGGCTGTAAGACCGTGTCTAATTTCCTCTCCTATGTTCTTCCTTGTTAAGCATTTCATCTTTATTGCCTAGAATGGCGGGTCTTACTATTTACTAATACCTCCTGCGCGATGGGGCGGCATGGCGCAGGAGGTAGAACGGAACTAAGAACCGTACGATCACAATAAACAAGTAAATTAATGAATATAAACACTTGGCCCCATGAAAACAAATTTTCTTTGTGATAGAAGTTCTTCCGAAGTTACTTCCTAAAATGCTCAAAAAATAATATAATGAATATATTTCTAGAGCATTTTAGGAAGTGACCACACATAAAGGCCTCTATATCCAAGATGGGAACCCTCTTGTTGAATGAATGATAACAGATATGTAGCCCAATACCAAAAAGGAGAATCACAAAAGATCAGTAAGCAGATTTTTGTACATCTTCTCTTTTCTTTCCCCTCAGGGGTCACCACAGCTACTAACACCAACTAACTTCCTCTTTCACTCTGTCCATAAGTCGCCTCTTCGGTCTTCCCCCAAGGCCTCCTGCCTGATGCTTCCTCAGCATCTCTCTACCCAGATATTCACTATCTTTTCCACTGATCATGTCCAAACCATCTCAGTCTAACATTATCTCCAAAACATCTAACGTGTGCTGTCCCCCCGTTGGGCTCATTTCTGATCCTATCCATCCTCTTCACTCCTGAGGAGAACCTCAACATCTTCATCTGTCCTTTCACTGTTCTTCTCATTCCGTCGGGAATTGTTTTATCTTACATTACACCTTGTACTTTTCTCCAACCATTCCAACCCGCTTGCACACTTTACTTAACCATGTTTCCACAATACCCATTGCTCGTTGCTGTTGACCCTTGGTTCTCTCTGTTACCTTACTGTTACACTTGGGTCCCAGTCATAAACATACATGTATTCTGTCTTGCTGCAGCTAACCTCATTTCTCTTCTTACCAGGGCAAACCTCCACCTCTCCAGATTTTCCAGGACAAACCTCCACCTCTTCAGGTTTTCGAATCAAAACATATTTGATGCACTGCCGGACTCAACAAGATGCACTTTGGTGAGCTATAGAAACACCTGGGAGCTTTTGATGACTACGGTATGATGTAAAGCTGTTAAATCACAAACAATATGTGATTTTTATTTTTATTGTACTACTCGGACGTGATCTTAGACTTTATTGCGGTTGACAATATTTATTCAAGCAGTTGGCGCGACCAACTAAATCAGTTCGGGGCGTGGGCAATGCAAATGTACCGTCGCCGTCCTAGGACATCTGAGCCCGCTGTTGCATTGTGGGTAAACGGAAAAGGGCTCAAAAGGATTCGCGAAACCGTAGCGTGCACGTTGCGGACCGAGTTTCTCAGGAGAAAGACAAACACGACAAATTTCTTCAAAACCCAGATTCAAGGTAAAGGTGTGTGGCGTTGAGACAGAGTGGAACTACTGTTTAGTTTGCATAATAGCTAGTTTTCTGTTTATAATCGGTGAATCTAAACCTATGCTAACACTCACGCTTAAGCTAGCACGGTGTTCACTATTATGCCCAAACTGGAGCCTGTGACCATTCTTGTTTGCACAAAGATATTAAATAACTTCTTGCGTAATTTATAAGCGGCCGTTCATCTCCTTAAGAGATGCGAGATTAAAATTTGAGGAAATTCGAATTGAAGTAAGGTCCCTGATAGCTAGCAGTGCTAACCATCGCTGCCTGCTAACGTTAGCCGGTAGGTTGCCTTGTTTGAATGAGATGCCGGTTTAGTAGCTACAATTTCAGATAGCAACCAACCATATTTTACGATGGCATTGTAGACTATCATTGTTTGTTTTTAAAAGCTAACACCCCAGATAAAAGTGGTACAGCAGTGGCTCCAAAACCACTAGCTTTTGTATTAGTAACCGAAATGGAGTAGGTATAAAGGTGATCCTGCTAATCTATGTTCTAATACATTTTTAAGGATATCCATTGAAAAATGTCGATCGGCGTACCCATCAAAGTCCTCCATGAAGCCGAGGGCCACATCGTGACTTGTGAGACCAACACTGGAGAAGTGTACAGGGGCAAGCTGATCGAGGCTGAGGACAACATGAATTGTCAGGTGGGTTTTTTTTGTTCGAGGATGGAGATGGAAAGTCCCATATTTTTTTTTTCCATCTGGCTTTACTACAAATAATCTTCTCTCAGGCAGCTCACTCACAATCCCCCAAGAAAAATGGAAGGGTATCATTTCATTTTGGAATACAGTGATTGTCACATTTGATTTATACTGTGGTATCAGGTAGTGAAATCTTTCAACTTTACAAGTAGGAACAGAATAATGGTGTTATGTCACATGAATATAATTTCCTGCTGTTTTGGGTAAAATTCTTGAGTCATCCTCACGTCTGACAATATTCACCAAATGTTTATCATCAGAAGAAAATGTGAATATTTGAATGACAGTTCTCAACATAAATTTATTAAAGTTATATTGCATGCTAACACAGTCCTTTCTATTTGTGCCGGACGAAATGAGGGCCAATGTTCGTACAATTCTATCCTTTCTCTTTGATCATTCCTACACTGTTGGGTTAGAGGCGTTCAATTGGATTTTTTTACAATGAAATGAATGCCTTTTGTATTATTCCGTATAGGGGTTTTGTTTTATAGGGCTATATAATTCCGTATGCAGAATGTGAGCCAAACACTAGTCTTGGTAGCAGTGTATTAACAGCAAATAGACTCTTAGCACCCAGATCTCTCCCCATTTCATCATTATGCATGGGTTTTTTTCTCCCTTGTAGAAATGATTTTTCAGAAGCATGTGGTTAATTCAATGAAAACAAACACTGTAAGCCCCTCTCGCTGTTGTTCAATCAGTGATAATGAAGACCTAGGATTGAGGAGCTGTCGAGTTATTAAGAGTTTTGAATTACTTTTTTTGTAAATGTAGCTTTTGAAAGCACAGTCCTATTGCCTGGTAATGTCAGGTTTTAGTGATGAAAGATGTGCAACGGTATCAGTGTTTAGTAACAACAGTACCATGGCCATAAAGAGGCACATGGGACATTTACTGCATGAACACCGCTGACTCAAACTTCCTTGGGCACTACAAAACTGCATGGGACCTTAATAGAATTGGATTCCATGTTCAAACAGCTACATGCAAGCCATAAATTACATTGTCTCATAAATCCAAGTCTCTTTCCCCTTCCATCACACTTCTCACTTATTTCTTGGACCTCTCCTTCATTTGGGTTCTCTCTTTTCCTTTCAGTGTGTTAACGCCAAACTTAGGATGATTCTATAAGTAATTACATCAAGCATTGTTTTCACATTCATAGAATCAGATGGGAGGAAACGCTTGATGAAATGAAAAACTGATCGCCCATAGTTAAACCATTTACAAATGAAGTAAGCAGCAGCATCATTTGTTTCAGCGGCAGTAAGATTAAACTGCAAGTGAATTTTTGTTTTTCCTTTTTAAAATGAATTAGGTGGATGCAGTACAAGGATAAATCTTGATAAGATTTGTGTCTGAGCATCTTTAAAATGGCAGCTTTTGTACGTTATTCCCAGTGTGCAATGGTAATGATCTTCCAAAAGTAGCCCAAGCAAGTTAAAGCCATAAACTTCCTGCTGGGTCATGGGCATCGATGACTCTGTTTTTGTACGATAAAATGCGGCTTTCGTGGCACTGTCATGTTAAAGGGTAATTGTGGTTTTGAACTGTGTCAGAACCCACAGCCCATCTCAGTTTTGTATGGGGGATGGATTGCTGCACACCACTCAGGGTAACCCATGCTGATCCCTGCCCCCCCCACTGAAAGTTTCTGTAATGTTAACTTCATTACCAGAATTACACTACACAACAGAAGAGGGTTGGTTGATCTAAATCATATTTTTGTTTACATAGAGTGGATGTTTACCTGGGCAAGATGTTACATGTGCATTGTGGGACCTTAGCAACCCAGTTAAGTGATGTTTTGTACAGAGTTTGGCAAAGAGAGGCTTCTTCAGTTCTTAACCGAGAGGATGGACACCTTGGTATTTCCTTAGAACAGGTGCTGTTGTCACTTGCAGAAAGCACACTGCCACATAATTCAAGAATGGTTTGAAGAATGATAGTTTTAAGATAATTTGATCTGGCCACTAAATTATCCTAATCTCAGTCTAGTGGGACATCTATGGGATGTGCTGGGCAACTCAATCAAATAACCACCCTACAGTTAACAGGGCTTAAAAGATCTACGGCTATCCTCTTGGTAGCGACCTATCTTGACCAAAACTTGCCGGTAATATTAGAGCTTGTTTTCAAGCCAAATGCGTCCCCTACTGTACATAATTTCTTTGCCAGATTTTAAGCTGGTCAGTGTATGTAGTCAAGCAAGACAAGTAGATCAGTATGCATTGCCATAGTGCTGGATTTGATATGTCACCACAGATTACTTTGTCAATGTGATTTTACATGTCAACAAAATGTTTTTCCTCTGTACAGATGTCCAATATCACTGTCACTTACCGTGATGGTCGCGTGGCGCAGTTGGAGCAAGTCTATATCAGAGGCAGCAAGATACGCTTTCTCATCTTACCTGACATGTTAAAGAATGCTCCCATGTTAAAGAGTATGAAGAACAAGAATCAAGGATCTGGAGCAGGAAGGGGCAAGGCAGCCATTCTCAAAGCACAAGGTTTGTGGGGAGTGCATCAAAATATATTCACTCGTATGAAGTGAATGCTTGTTGAAATCTTGTCGTAGCAACTGGACTTGAATTTCTTCACTTGAGGACGTTTCACACCTCGGATCAGAACTGGAGAACCCTCTTGAATGAGGGCTGAAATGTCTTCAAGTGAAGAAATTCAAGTCCAATTGCCACGATAAAAAGATTTCGACAAGAATTCACCATGACCTGGATGACTTGAGAACCTCCACAGACATGGTGTGGGTTCTTCATACTTATGAGTCTTGATGGAGATAGGTGGTACGCCGGGGGGGAAAAAAATTGCCTTAAATGGAAAAATGTTTATGACCTAAAAACAGAAAGCAGAAGTGCGTGTGTGTTTGTCTATGTATATATACAGGAACATTAATAGTGTGTATACAAACACCCACGCTTTTGCTGTTGCTCTCAATTGCTTGCTCATCGTAAAACAGTAAAATCGCCCTGTGGAAGCTACCTTATGGCATTTCCAACTGTAGCTCAATTGGATGTGGTGATATTTTATGAAAGTAAATAGTTTGACAATTTTGCTGCTAAGTGGGCTCGTATGGTTTTCTTTGTCATTCTGTGGTTAAGTCTGAAAACGGAGACAATTTACATAATACGTTCTTTGTTTTTCCCTTCAGTGGCTGCCAGAGGCAGAGGGCGTGGTGGAATGGGAAGAGGCAACATCTTCCAGAAGAGGCGATAATTTCTCCCGACTTTGATTCACTGTATAGCTTTTTGTTTTTTAATCGTCGTCCGTGGATCGACTATCTTTTCGCAGCCTTGTGCTTCACAGTGTACTGCTTCGTTTTCTTTTTTTTAATGAAAATAAAATTTTAAAATACAATGCGTTTTTGTTTTATTGCAGCACTGACTTGTTATGTGTCTTGACTGAAGGGCCAGTATTCTATTTATAAATTACTTTCATACACTGGGTTTTAATGTTTGTATTTTTATTTGTTAATTGAGCATTTTACAGCGCAGTCATCGAGGGGTCATGCTAATCTATAGGAAATGTGGAATTGCTGCAAATGTTTAAAATTAGCACAAGGGTCTCATAACTACAGAAGGGCACAAATTAGGGCCCTGCTGTGTGAGGCCATTTTTGTATAAATACAGAAGTTTTTTAGAATTAGTTCGTTTTTGGGTAGACACGTAAAAAAGAAAAGGGACATTTAATGATTAAAGGTTTGCTGGCAGTTGAAGTTGCCACCTTTGTGATGTTCGACTCCCCTTTCAAAGAGTGCAATTGACCATCACGCCACAAGGGGAGCCGGTGGACTATAAAGTGGCAGAAATTCCCAAGACCCAAATGTTTTATTTAGGTCATGACAGAATTCGGTATGAGAACGAAAGATCGTCCGTGCTGTCTTGGATGGTGTTTGCCGTTGAAAAACGTGTTTGCGATGTGGTACACCGACCGTGTGTCTCGTTTGACCACTTCCCCGATGTGAAGAAGCACAAGACCAGCGAGCTCAGCTGGATTGGTCCATCACAACATCAGTGCGCTACACTGACTGTTCCACTAACAGCTAGCTAGCTGTCACACTGCCACCATAACCGAGGGAGAGGAACCACGGGCTTCGCGTCTGAAGACTTCTGCAAAACGCTCGGGTAAGGCTTCATTTTTTTTTTTTTTTTTTAAAACAGGTCCAGAGAATTTGCTTTCCCTTCCATTCGCCCTTTAACGCGTATCCTTTACACATTTTACAAATCGCTTTAGCATCCTTTGACTCCAGCACAACATCTGTATCTCGACGGGGGAAGCAGCCGCTAACGTTAGCCGGACTGCTGTCAAAGCCTGGGGCTAAGTTAGCGTGCCCGGACCTAAGACCACCGGAGCACGCGTTGTACCCCCTGTGAATTTCCGATAGTGCGTTTAAAAAGGGTGCATCATTCATCTCACAACACAACAAAGTACACTAAGTCAATATAGCTTCGACTGTGTGTGTATGTGTGTGTCGGGGAGGTGGGGGGTGGGAGGGTGCAGACGCATGAAGCCAAATCTTCAACATTACATGTCAGCGATGGCATGGACTGTACTGGACTTCTGAAACTACAGCGGCAATTCTGCAATTACGAGGCTTGGATCAGCTACCTAACGTTGCTGTGCGGCCGTGCAATAAGGGTGTATTTTGTTTTTCGCAATTTTAAATTTTTGCCATTTTCCTAAGTATTTTAGACAACTGAAACAGAAACGAAGTTTGTCCTGCGTGCCAGAATTCTATCCTGGGACTGTTCAAATTAAAAGTTTCATTCTTAACTCGGAAATGAAATTCAAATATCCATTTTATACTGTCTATCAAGTCGTAAAAAAGTTGGGGAAATTACCCCTATGTTTCATTTGAAAATGGAAATTAACCGAATTTTACCTCAATGAGTTAGTCTATTTACTGAAATGGTAAGATGACCCATTGAGGAGTGACTATGCAAAATGCGATGCAAAAATATTTCCTAAAATTCCAAATATTGTATGTTTTTTGGAATTATTCTTTTTCACTTCAAACAACTCAAATGTCAAGTTAACATCATCTGAGATGTAGGTTCTCACAATAACAGTTTTATGGATAATGGTGTTAACAGTGCGTCACGTTGTCCTAATGAAATACCAGATGTTACATCTTAACACTAAATACTGTGGCAAATGAAGTTTTTGCTCCTCCGGTGATATTGAGCTGTGTCACAGCGCCGTAGCGAAGTTGATCAAGGATGCTCATCCCTCCATTAGCTGGAATTTATCTCCTCCACAGCTCTGCTGTCAGGGCTTTCCTGTTGATCTTTTAATGAAGCCAGAGATCCTCCTTTGCTCCAGATGGTGTTGTATTTTTATGTCTGTTTGGCTGTGTGTTGCCATTAATGCTGTACATGACTTGGACCCCCACATGCTCTTATAAATCCTTTCTCCCCCTCCCCTCCCACCCGTATAGTGAAGGTCATGTCATGTGACTTTTGTTATAATAGGAGACACAGCACAGTATCTGGAGCAAGGCAGCGTCTGTCGGTCTTTCATGAGACTCTAATATAACTGCTTTTTCTTCATCGAGCTGCTGTCATCACAAGGGAGCAGACGAGTATACGGCTGCTGCCGGCAGTCAGGTTATCCATCATATTTTGTATATTTATGTACAAGCTGCAGAAACCACCAACAGTGGATGGTTTTTGCACATACATACCCTTTGACCCACTACATATAGTAGATCGTGAATATTAGTATTTGCAGATAACGCGATATCTACTTTTGTATCCCAGTTTTTCAGACTGTTTCCCACCAAATCACAATAGCCCATTGACCCTGCATGAAGCATAGAGCTCAGTAGCCGCACAGGTTACCAAACATAGAACACATTTTAGACTAACTAAGGTTTGAAAACAACAAAAGGTGTGGTTTGTGTGCTTGTTGCACCGTTGCAATGAAAATAAAAAAAGCTGCGCTCTTAAAAGAGGCATTATCTTAAATTATAGCTGTATTATATTTCTATAATTCTGAAGGTGTGGTGAGTCATTTTACCTTCGTGTATTTTAAGAGTGTCTCGCAGTGAGGGATCTGCTATTTGCAGTTGAGGTGAAACTTCACAATTGCATTAGCTCGTGTACCCTGAAGGGGCCTTCAAGGCGAATTTTCAAATTGTGCTCAGCACAATTTTACTGTTGTCCTTTCTCCTTACTATTTAAATGCAATATAATGACTTTAAAATCAGTTTTTTAAAATGGTATCCGCTAAGTCTAAATTAGGGCAATTATTATGTTTTTCATTTTGGTCTCAGCTGTTTAGATCTGTTCGTAAAATGTAAATTTTTAATTATAGATTTTATTTGCCACATTATTTGCAGTCCTCCAGTAAAGACAATATCTGAGGTTTTATGTGAAGGATTAATAGACTCACATTTGTACCATTAGCAGTTTTGAAATGTATGACTCATCTTCTTATCTGGGTCTAGAATTGAAAATGACAGTGTTGCAGTGCTTCACATGTCAAATCACAGTATCTGTACATTCACATCTTAGGAATGTAATTCAAATGTTGTTAGATTGCCCACACCCTTGTTGTGTAAAGAAAAAAGCGACAATCGCTGCCTCACAGCAAAGCTCCTGGCTTGGTTGTAACCTGGGCCTTTCTTTGGAGGTTCCCATGTTTTTCTCCTGCCCGCGTCGATTTTTTTTTGTCCAAGCTCTTTTTTTCTCTGAGCACAAAACACGCAGTACACAATTGAAGACTCTTGTCTCTAGGCTTAATGGTTGTATTGTCAATATGTGAGATCCACTGGCAACTAGCCCATGTTGTACCCTGAACAGCAACTGAGCCCCCCCGCCCCCCCACCGCCCAACAGTCATTAAGACTATTAAACACATAACAGACTCTAGGAGACTATGGGTAAGAGTATAGTTGGTCTCTGCTCGTGATGACCAACATTGTTAACCCAGTCTTTTCACATAGTGCTCCTTTCATTTGAAAGCAGTCTTTTACTTGGAGCCATATATTTGGATTGAGATCTTCCTGTGCTACTTGTACTATGGCTTCCCTCCGCTTTACTGTATCTCTTGGATTTAGTCTGCTCCCACACAGCGATACAGTGCCACAGTTCTGTTAGACATATCGTGGAAAACGAGATGTGGTGTCTCTCTCTCGCTCTCTCTCCATCCCCCTTTTTCTAACCATCCCTCTGATAAGTAGAAGGGAATAAAATGGGTGGACTTAAAGATGCAAATTTCCATTTTGAAATTATTCCAAACTGTCAGTGTATGATGTGATATTGCAAGTGATGAGCCATGTTGTTGAAGTGACATTGTACTAGAATGCACTCATGTCTCCATAGATACATGAAAAGTGTGTCAATGTGATTTTATCACAATGCACTGCAGTATGAAATATATTGGGAAACACTGCAATACTCATAAAACACTGAAGATTTCATGTCTAGTTTAGTTTCCCTCTAAGTTTTTTGTATTTCGTGAATATTGTTCTGCGATATGGTGTAGTATAATATTGTACAGTTATTTGAAGTTACAATACTTCTGGCAACAAGCAACGCTTTCTCGGACCCAGTTGGTTCCTTTAGTTTCTAATAATAGCAACATGGCCTCACTTGCTAAGAGTGAGCAGGATTTTGATCCCACTCTTTATTTCCTCAGATCTAGTTTGGGTTTGCAGGTGGCACGGTGGTGCAGTGGTTAGCGTTTCAGCCTCACAGCACAAAGGAACCTGTTTCAATTCTGACAGGGGACATTTCCATGTGGAGTTTGCATGTTCTTCCCGTGTCTGCGTGGGTTTCCTCCGGTTTCCTCCCAGAGTCCAAAAACATGCAGCATGTTAATTGGCAAAATTGCCCCAAATGAGGGAGTGAATGGTTGTATGTCTATATATGTGGCCCTGCTATTGACTGGCAACCAGTCCAGTGTGTACCCCGCCTCTCACCCAACAGCAGCTGGTATAGGCTCCCGGACACTGGAGGAAACCGACACGGGGAGGACATGCAAACTCCAAACAGACAGGTCCCCTGTTGGAATCAAACCAGGGTCCTACGTGCTGTGAGGCTGAACTACTAACCGCTGCGCCACCATGCTGCCCACTAGAAAAGCAATGCTATTTAAGAAATATTATTTGTATTTAATCTCCAAAAAATCATGCGCACACAGATTTCATTGTATTTGCTTACAAACCTTTCTCTGCCTGAAACACCAGCGTTTGATGAATTATTACTCACTTGGGGATATATTGCAACTTGATGGTATTGGATTCAGCTGATAATGGCAGCCATCTTGCGAGCGACAAAGAAAGATGAAAAATCATTGTCAGTTGAGAGAAATGTGGCTGGTAGGAGTGAGCGTTACAGTCGGAAAATGAACTTCCAGTTTATGTAGCAGAGCTGATTCTTTCATGGTAGAATTCAGCTTTGGCAGCTGCTATGCCGCAGGCAGGTGATGAAAGAACAGACTCATACAGCTACTCCCACCGAGAGCTGTGATGCGTCTCACCATTGTCTCCCAGCACCTGTGAGACTATGAAACAACTTTCACGTATCATTGGACAGTTGGGACTTTGCTTATCAAACAAGCAGGAGCTTACCGAGGTGCAGAATGTGACTGCTGTATTATTTACCATTGTAAAGCAGAACATGCTTTGATCGTAGCTAGTTGGGTCTGCCTCCTAGGCAGCAAGTATCTTCAAAAGTGAAAATATCCGTTCATCAAGATGTTTTATTTGAACCAAACTATCCTTTGAAGATAAAATTATCTCCAAACCCCCAAAGAATCATACTGTAGAAGGCAATTTAATGTTGCTTTAAAAGAGCATTGAGTAGCATTACAAGAGGGATTTGGAGAAAAAATACAAATGAGTAACTGAATTTACGTTTTATTAATGATTCCAGCTTTTTTTTTATGATCAGCTGAATCCAAGTATCATTCTCTTGTTAGGGTCAAGTGTATGTTTAAATGTATTTAACAATTACGTCTGTTACTAAATGCAAGTCTGATGCAACTGTAAAGTCTGCGGACATTTAAACCACAGCAAGCCAAACGGTCAGAGAATTTGTGAAAACGAACATTACATACAGATGAGTAAAACATTTGTGGATATACAGTATATATGCAGAATTATATGTAAATGTGTGGACAGAGGAAAAATTTTGTGGAATTTAATATTGTATACAGTCTGAATGACCCCTCAAAGTACAGTTAGCTTCCCTGAATATTGAGTGAGCTAAGGGTTTGCAAACTTAACAGCCAGATCTTCTATATGTAATCTTCACGGCCTTTGTTAACAAAAGAGACAAAAGTGATGTTCCCATTTTTGAATTTTTTTGTATACCCTCTTCTCCCCCTCAGGTTTTCACCTGATGGAGCAGTGGCTGCCAGTTTTGTCGAAGAGGCACCATGTTTCCGTGTCATGTAACTCACTGGCCCACCGCTGAACCATCCGCTTCCTGTGGAAGTCATGCGCCTCCCACACAAACCTCACAACCCCTGCCTGATCTGTTGTGCAGCTGTCCCGCTCCACCCTTGAACATCCACGCTGAGACGCCCTCCCCAGACCCCATGGATTCCCTCATCGTGGTCACAGAGTACGAACCCAGTAGAACACCTGGAGAGCCAGGGATGGAAGAGGAGGTAAGAGGAATTTCTCTGGTGTAGCCTGGAGTAACACAGTTGGATATTTGAGTATCAACTGAATTAGGCTACTCCTTTTTTACTATGTTACATAATCTATGCTGCAATATTTGACAGGCAGCAATGTAACAATAAATGCACTCTGAATGGATGCATAGAGAAGTCATGATGGGCTATCGTGATAAATCTTCCCAATTGCTACAATATCATCATCCAAACACTTGCAATGATGATGTATTTTCAATAAATCACAGTTTTAGATACATTTTTTTGGGTTAGAATTGATAAAGAACCCTTAGATAGAGCTCTGTTGGGGCACTGAGTTATCTGTTCACATTGTGCTGCTGCTTGTCTTATTCCCTGAAGAAAAGAGGAGTCATTTTTGATATCATTACCTGCCTTCATATTTTTTTCATTGCATTTTCATGATATATTGAAAACTACAGTATTAGCTGTCAGTCACTTGACTTGGCACTTCATTACCTAGGAACATTTATATGTAAATGAAAAAATCAAAATATGAATAACTAGATCTGACAGCCTTGCATCAATTTGCACCAGAAAGACAATTTTTCCACTGCATTGAAAGTGTTTCTGTTATTTTATTCATTTATTTCATGAAACTAGAGATATTTAATAAAAAAAAATGATATATTTGTCTTTAATTGGAAAAATGTGATATTTTCCCTAAAACAAGTCATATTGGGGAAGTACATGTAACAACAAGATTTGAAGATAAAGGAGGGGACATAAATGTATTGCATTTCAGGTAGAAGAAATGGACAGCTGTGAAACACCTAATCCATTGTCGTCTGCGGTGGCAACTTCTCACACTCCGTCCTGCGACCTGCTGTCCCACACCATTAGCCGGCCAGAGGCCTTGCTACCTGACAGCCAAGAGCAAAGGGGAAGATTAAGCCTGTCAGATAGGAAACTGTCATTGCAGGAACGCTCACAAACAGCAACATCACCCTGTGGCTCCCCAGGACTCAATGGGCGTTACATATACCCATCATTACCCTATTCTCCAATCACATCCCCCCACTCCTCTCCACGCTTGCCCCGCCGGCCCACAGTCGAGTCCCACAGTGTTTCCATCACTGACCTTCAGGTATGGTTAAATCTTGGAGAGACTGTCTATTCGAAAACTAGTTTTCTTTCAGACCAAACTAGCCCTCCACGATATGTCTCGGGACAAGTGACTGTTGATGTCATGTCTTTAGCAACCAGGCCACGATTTCTGAAAGAGAGCTTTGATATTTCATTTTTCTATGTTTGTATCTGTTGTTTGAGTACAAGCGAGAAATGGCCTGCACTCCTGTTAGATAGGAGAGAGGTGACAAGTGTTTTTTTTTTATTGGACTTCATTTGGATAATTTTAGAATGTTGTCATGATATAGCTGAATATTCTGTGTTCAGTGCGGGTTCAAGTCGAAAAGATGTTGATTCTTCATGAAAAATATGTCAGATATCATTTCAGTAATGGTGTGTCGTGATTTTAAGCATCCCCAAAGATGCCAATTTAATTTACGAATGCTGCTTTCATTCTGAAAATCAGGCTGACTCTAAGCTTCAACTCTACCTAAAACCAGCATAATGTCATTTTCCATCTGTTGCGAACAAAACTCAAAAACTGCAGATCTTACATCAGCTGTCATCAGAACAGATGGCTGACATTACACTGACCCTCTGCATTCAAGCAGATATCACCATCTAAACAATGTTGATGTTTAGAACGATTCCTGATGGAAGTTAAAATTTTGCATATGTTTTATATCGCACAAATTTAGTTATTGTATGTTTGATAGTTGGACAAATCATTCTTTGTTGGTCTGTTTGCTTTGTTCTCAGCGCCCGGCTTTTCCTTCATTTGTTGTTTAAAAATAAATTGCATTATAGTGACTTTGACCAAAGTACTGGCTTGGCTACACATCCTGTTTATTAGATTCTCAGGCACACGGCAAAAATAGGTGAAAGGATTGAAGGATCCCCATCTAGGTACAATGTCTGTATTGCTGTTTGGAACCTTTTTAATGTTCGCCTTTGTTAAGCTGGATTATTCATGTAAAATGACTAACTTAATTTATCTGCCTTTCCAAGTACATTGCACTGCATATTTGAACAGATAAAGAAAATGAAAGAAAAATAAACAGACTGACATCTTTAGAGAGAGATTTAGTCTCATGTGTCTAACTGTCGATATCTGATACAAATTTGCTGTAAAAGTAAATAGCAATTTCCTCTTTTCTGTTTCTCCCTGCTTTTCAAGGACTGTGTTCAGCTCAACCAGTACAAGCTGAAAGACGAGATTGGAAAGGTACTGTCAGCACAAACTCACAAAAATTGCTTCAATTTTCTTCTCCCTTCCGCCTACCACATGTCTGACGTGTAGGCACAAAGTATAATGGCCTGCGCTATCTCCTCTCGTAGCTGTTCTCATTTCCCAACCTCAGTAAACGACCCTGCCATGGGAGACTCGGAAAATGGATGAGAGGCTGGTATAAATAGTGCTCTCTGTGGGCCATGCTAGACTGACTGGATGTGAGTGGATGTGTGTGCAAAAGTGGGAGGGGATTTTTGTGCTCATTAGGACATTTGTTCGTTTAGGATAACCTGTGTGTGTGTGTTTTGCATACAGTTAGACATCTTCATGTGGGACAATAACAGCCTTTTAGGCTTGTTGGAGAGGCTCTTGTTATCAGATCAAGTTCTGAAACTGTAAGAGGAGCTACATGCTACCTCTCCAATCTGTTCACCCAGCAGGCACTGGTCTCACTTTGGCTTCCTCTCCCTGCATGAATAAGTGTACACCGGCTTGGAACAGGGCCTGGCTTTTTTTTCACTCCCAAATTTCCTCTGTGTGTGTGGGCAGGGGAGCTTGATACCATAAACCAGATCCAGTTTCCTAAATTAGCCTAAAATAAAAAAATGGAAGGGTGAGGGAGTATTGATTTGAATTTCTCTGTTCTGACTTTGAAGCAGCCGGTACTCTGTCAGTCCTCATTTGCAGCCCACACTGTTCCCCCATATGACTGTGTTTATATGTTTGTCTGCGTGTTTGTTCAGCGTGTGCTATTTTTCATATATTATTTCACATAAAGAATTGATTGCTGCTAATTCTCACTTTATTTTACCTTATTTCTTATACTTAGGGCTCCTACGGGGTTGTCAAGCTGGCTTACAATGAAGATGATAACACATACTATGTAAGTGCTTCCTCTCATGCACTCACACGCGCGCGCGCACACACACACACACTCATGATTTCTTGAAACCCTGTTTGTGTTTCTCTCACTTCCCTCGCAGTCCCTTGCCACACAAACACACACACCTTATACTAATTGAACAGCCTTGTCACATCTACTGCTGCCATTTTTTTTAAGTTGTGAAAATGTCTTCATTTGATTATGTCTCTCTGGGTTCTATCATAGCTTATCGGCTCAAGCTTGTCCATTTACAATGGTCTTAGTTTGCTCCGATTCTGAAGCGATAAGCTTTGCAATAGTGACAGACAATGATAGTGATTGTATCATAGCTAAGATCATGGAGGAAGTGATAATATCTGTTCACCCAAACATGATGCTTAGAAAATGGTTGCATGGATCTTTGACTAGATACCAGCTAAACAGCTGTGTGACACACAGACTGTTCTTTTTCCTTTTTTTATATATTGTTTTAAACATTTGGTGAACATGAAGAGAATCATCTAAATTAATGAGTAGGTTTCTAACCAATTCCTGTTGAGCCCATTTGGTTGGATGTCAGTTCAATACTCACTGCAAACAAATGGATTTGGATTTGGAAATAAAGGTTTTGGCTTTGTAAGAAATATGATCTTATTGGAATGCTTTCAACAATGCAGCCTCTTAGGACACAGTAATGTACTGCCTTCCCACACTCTTATCAAAGGGAATAATTCCCAAATCTAGTTAGGCTCAATACCTGCCCAGCTTGTTGTTCTTGGGTCGGCTTTGGCTGCTGCACCTACTGCCGTCACAGACCGATGACAAAGGAGTTGAACAAAAGTGTGTAGTACCTAATATTTGTCAAACCAGACGTGCTGAAGAGAGTTTCCCTCCAAACCGAATGAGTAGAAGAGCTCAGCTTGGTACCATAGACAGCAGATGATGTCTTGATGACATTGATGCTGAAATAACAAAGCAGCTACATACACAACATGACAATTGTCTCTTTGAGCTGTAGAGGTGCATTTTGTGATTTCACAGTTTTTGTAAGTTGCAGAGTAACAAGTATTATACTCCAGGAATGACAATCTTGACCCTTCAGCGTGCTGAGATTTTGAGATTGTCGAAGGCTTTTCTTACAAATATTCAAAATATATGATTTCAGCAAATAGCATTAGGTATTTATTCATCTGTAGTGCCTCTGTCCCATGGGTGTGTTAAATTAGGAAGAATAAATCAAAAGTAGGATATGCTAAAATGTAATTTGAAGCTTTGAGGTTTATTTTCAGTCACAATTGAAAAAGCATAATGGTTTTCTTACACTTCTGAGACTAAATCAATTTCAGCAGACCAAGAGATTGGCAAAGAAAATTGCAGTATGTGAATCTGTGTCAAACCATTCATCAGGAATGTGCTCACTATGTAATGGTCCTTCACCTGACAGCGTTCAGAAACTCTCCAGATGATCTAACTGTAGTGATGTCATCAGCTACACAGTCAGCTGGTCTTAGATTTTAATCCATCTGTTCTGTTCTTCCATGAACGCACAGTGGCGGGATTGTCGTGCCAGGTTTTAACAAGTTTAACTAACTTCCAAGTCACCCGTCTGATCTCTGGAAAGCAGCATTTATGGTTGAAGTAATTTGCTGAACTGAAATGCCATCTTCCATCATCTTCCATCATCTTCCATCAGGTCACAAGTTGCTCTCGCCCAGTTTATTTACCACATTGGTTGCACAATTATGCGTGATGCATCTGTAGGATTCACAGTGACCATGTATTGATCCTTCTCACCTGAACACCTGTGCAATGATCATGGCTTATTGTCAGCATCTTAATGTTCCGCAAAGAAGGATTTTCTTGCTTAAGAGGAACTGCGTGCTCACAGCCACATTTTAGGGCCTCATTTATGAGAAACATTTTTTCCCTCACTTGTCCAATTTCCTGGATCCTAAGATTGCCATTTCTTATTGAGAAAATATTTTTGGGTGGATTTTGTTTTTCATCTTTTTAAAGGCAGGTGACATTGTTTCTGGTCCAATAAACAGCCCTACTTGCAGCCCCTCCTCATAAAAAACAGATGTGAAGTGTTGTCAAATGGAATATTTTTAAGGAGAACATAAAATGCCCTGATGCGACTCATCTCCTCTAATCCAACCATCTAAAAGTCCTGATGTGAGGGGGTTCTGACTCTTTAGTTGCTGGAGAGGAACCTGTGCGACTGTTTCTGCTAATATCAAATTTAACCTGACATTATAGATGGAATAGTGAGTAGACGATGACTATATTTACTCTTTCAGGTTTACATAGCCTATAGAAAAAATATAGATAAAATGTGCTTTTAGATATATTTGTGACTGTGTCTCACTCTGCCTTCTCTTCTCCTTTTTCATCCACTTCTTTTCTCTCTTAACCTCCTCCATCCCAATCTGCCTACCTTCAACCTCTAGGCGATGAAGGTTTTGTCCAAGAAGAGGCTGCTGAGGCAAGCAGGTTTCCCACGTAAGTCTGAATCCAGGTGCAGGTGGTGACCACAGGAGAGAGCACAGTAGAAAATACTCCAGTACTAAACAGACAACAAAACATACTCTGCCCTTGGTCCCAGTCTCACCATTCTTAACCTGCCGTGCTTCCTCTGCCATCAGGGAGACCTCCCCCCCGAGGCGCCAGAGCAGTTCCTGAGGGCGTCCCTCAGCCCAAAGGACCCCTGGAGCGGGTTTACCAAGAGATTGCCATCCTGAAAAAGCTGGACCACCCTAATGTAGTTAAGCTTGTCGAAGTGAGTGCTGCCACACATTTTAGTCTAGCTTAAAGCACGATACCTCTTAGCACATTTTAAAGATAGTTCTGTGCAATTATGTCTGTGATACCAGATGTTTTGATACACACAGTACATTTAATGTATTTTGGAGTCGAGCCGGGGTTATTTGTGCTAATGTATTTGCAATACGACACTCACAGTCATTGTGGACAGCAAAGTGAAGGGTGATTTCTGTCTGACTACAAAAGAAGAAGTGCTTTTATCTCCTGCTAAATCTGCTGTGTGTGAATGTGTGGATTTACACTCTTTTCAATGTCTTTTGGGTTTGGTGCCAGGTTTTGGATGACCCTAGCGAGGACCATCTGTACATGGGTATGTTGAGGCCAGGCAGGCAGCCTTCAGGACACACAGGCACAGATACACGCTCACAAACACAAACATGCATGAATCAAGGAAACAAGGGCAAAGTGACTTTTAGACATATTGTTTTTGGATTGTGTTTAGGTAACTAAAAAGCTTCCCTCACTAATCCCATCTTTTTTGTTCTGTCACAGTTTTTGAGCTGGTCAAACAAGGGTAAGCTTCTTTTATAGTAATGATTCTGGTGGTGGAATAAGCTCAATCTCATTAGTAATGACTACTTATTGGTTGTATGTACCTGTTTGTGCACTGTCATTTGTATTTAGGGCCGTGATGGAGGTGCCAACGGATAAAGCGTTCAGAGAGGACCAGGCTCGCTTTTACTTCCAGGACCTGCTCAGGGGAATTGAGTATTGTGAGTCCTCAAAACATCCCGTTGTCTTTCCACCTAGGCAGTGGCCAATTTGTAGTGTTCTGTTATTTACACTTGATACTTTCATGCTAATCAGAGACAGAAGCAGAGCATATACCCTGCTAGAAATACAGACGAGTAATTACCCCCCTTAGTTTTTATTTAGAGTACAGATTTTGCCATTCTCCAGGCTATAAACCCTACATTCTCATGAGGCAATGACTCATGCTTCAGTTTATCTTTGGGAAAAGATCCCTGGCAGACACTTCTACCTTGACATGAAATTGTTTTGTTGTAAAGCTTCTCATCAGCTAAATGCATAGCAGCATCCTACATCATTCCGTCATTGTCTGAAGTCGTTGATGTGCCTTCCTTTAATCAAGGTCTATTTATGGTGGTACGGTGATTCCCTTATAACTGACAGCCTGTCATTGCCCTAAAATTCATCATTTAGCCCTTTACTCCCCTGGCTGCCTTCACAGCAGGTTTACTCTCAGCAAAGTGACTGTCACTGTATTTAGGCGTAGGGAAAAATGTTTAGTATGGAGTTTTGTTTGTCAAGCTTGTGCTGAGGGAGGGAGACAGGGCGCTCTGCGTCTGCAAGTCAGTGTCCAACCTTTATTTAAATATTTTCTGTTTCTGCAGTGCATTATCAGAGGATCATTCACAGAGACATCAAACCCTCAAACCTTTTGGTGGGAGAAGACGGACATATCAAGATTGCTGATTTCGGAGTCAGTAACCAGTTTGAGGGGGCAGATGCTCTCTTGACGAGCACAGTTGGAACGCCTGCTTTCCTGGCCCCCGAAACACTGTCGGAGACCAGGAAGAATTTCTCCGGGAAGGTATATGGCTGATTATAGATAGCTGATTTTTCAATAGTGCACTCTTTGGGAGCTGCTCTCAAATCTGGCTGCGTCCATTTTTACATCCCGTAGGCCTTGGATGTTTGGGCCATGGGAGTTACACTCTACTGCTTTATCTTTGGAGTGGTGAGTCGAAGTTTTGCAGAGCTCTCTCGTTTTGTATTTCCACTACTTTCCCCAAATCTGTAGATCGATCAATTTAAAGACCTTTTTCATGTGTCTTATCTTTATTGTAGTGTCCATTTATGGATGAGCGCATCCTTAGTCTGCATCACAAGATCAAGACACAACCAGTGGAGTTACCAGAAAAGTCAGTTCTATTTTTCCTGTCTTACCATTGCATTATAATATGATACACAAGACATGAATGTCCATCTTGCTAGCTATTCATTTGGCCTGGTATTTATTTTTTATTATATCATACTGGCCTTAAAAATATGTGAATCCTCTCTTACTGTCTCAACAGTGCGGACATATCAGACGACCTCAAGGATCTACTGCTGAAAATGTTGGATAAGAATCCAGAGTCCAGAATATCTGTTCCTCAGATTAAGGTGAATAGTTCTGTCTTACAGTTAGCATGCTATCCCCATTTTTTATTTCAGTTAAGCATATGTAATGATACACAGTTCAGCAAACTACACAATACTGTGAAGATTAAGGATGCAATAGAAAGGCTGTTGCACAAGAGGGCAGTGTTAAAGCGATCACATGCAAATAAAGACATAAGGAGACCATCTAGAATTATCTTTTTTTTTTTTTTGTCTGGCTGCTTCCTCTGCGTATTGATGGTAAATTAGGTAATGTTTGAACATCATACCAATGCACACTATTCTTTTATCATCCAGAAGGTTTTAGGCCTAAAAATATAAATGTGGCATTCAGCGTGGAAACCATTGACCATTCCGTAATATTTTGATAAATGAAACAGTGATTAATGGTATACAGTATACGATAGTCCCTCATTTATCACAGTGGCTACGTTCCAGAACCAGCCACGATAAACAAAAATCCATTAAGCAGCGACCATATTTTTATTACATAATTAACATATATTTTAAGGCTTTATGACCATCCCCTCACTCTTATTATCCTGTTTAGTATCATCCTCTGCCACTTAGGTTCAGTGCTGGATACCTTTAGAAGGTGCAGAACGTTTTGGCGTCATTGTAGTGGTTGAAATAAATGAAAAACTTTCATGGATAATTCACACAAACGCAACACCGCAGAGTGACACTACAAGTAGCGTTCACAAGTCGATGTGAAATCGAGTGGAATCAAATTGAACCCTATGCGCAGGAAATGTAGAGAATGATGCTACAGTCGCTGAGCATATCAGAACCCATGATGGAGAACACCATGCTCTGGGTGGGCGCGCCACACTTGAAAATGCTTATTTAACCATAAAAAGAATTGAAATAATAACTATATGGAAATACATTTATACTGCAAAACCCGTGGTTGAAAAAAATCGAAAAATCTGGGATATGAAAATTGGATAAAAAGTTAAAAATCTGCGGTACAGTGAGACTGCGAAAAGTGAACCATAATATGATGACGGGCGACTGTATCTAAATGATCTTTTTTCTTTTTAAATGTATAACCACTTAAGTTGTGTCTGCCTCCACTTTCATCACGGTTATATTGATTTTACATTTCCTTTGCGTTTGGGCCACAGAAACATTTTTAGTCTAGAAGGAAAAACAAAACAAAATATACCTTGTAGTGAGCTGTAGTGTACAAGGCAGTTAATCTCTAATTCTGCATCTGCAGTCTCTCAATAAGTGATTCTTTTCAAAAGCTGTAAATAGAGTTCTATGAGTTTTTTAAGGAACAGTCTTCTGTGCCGGACTCATGTCCAGGTGCATCCATGGGTGACACGGCACGGCGCTGAGCCCCTCCCTCCCGAGGACGACAACTGCTGTATGCTGATTGAAGTGACCGAGGAGGAAGTAGAAAACTCTGTCAAGCACATTCCGAGCCTGGCCACAGTGGTACGTTGTGGAAGAAACAAACAAATCAGCCACTTCACGAGCCATCAGTTTGTGCTTAAATAAGTGTATTATTTTCATTATCATAAACACACTAATTTTGTTTATTTATTTATTTTTTGGGCAGATCCTGGTACGGACCATGCTAAGGAAGCGCTCTTTTGGGAACCCCTTCGACTGGGGCCGTAAAGAGGATCGCAGCAATCTGTGCATGCCAGAGCAAATGCTTTCGTAAGCATATACACAGTATATCATATTGTTACATCAGCTGTGGGAAGACCAATTACTGGCCGTAATCTGCTTCTCTGTCACCAAGTCATATGATAAATTCGACTTCACGTGTTTCATAGTAGAATTTAACACAGCTTTTATTGGTTGTATTTTTGCTGAAATTATCGAATATCCAAGTCAGTTAACGATTTTTGTGCTTTATGCTAGGTGCTAACTTTATTTTATTACTGCATCGTACTGCACTATTGCTCTCACACGTGAGTGGGAAATCAAGCATTTCAAGCCGTAGAGTCTCAGCGTTTGCTTCTGACCGAAAAATGTAGAGTTGTTTGTCTCTACACGCATGACTGACAGCAGTGGCTGCTCGAACTAACGCTGCCACCCATGTGTTACTTAGGAAACAGCAGAGTGGTGACGGCATGAGGAGTCTGGAGCTGCCCTACGTGGGAGAGGATGAGGCTCTCTCCTGATGCGGAGGATCTGTTATCAGATACGCCGGTATCGCCCTGCCTCCGACCACACAGCATGACACCCCTTTACTCAGATTTTTACCGTCCATCCACACCCACACACTTTCCCTGGGATCTGGACGAGTGCGGGCAGTGGGGGGTTGAAGAGAGACTGAACTTTGAAAGCGTTGCAGAGCTTTTATCTGATCCTTCTTGGACGGTACTTGGAAATGCAGTGAAGGACCTCTCCAGGAGATAATCCTCGGGCTTCGGCTCCTCACCTCCCCGACACTCTCTCCTACCATGTTGCATGCATTTGTAGTACCAGCATGCTCTGGCTCAGGCTCCAACTGTACAGTTTTGTCTTTTCTGATAGTCAAGCCCCCTCCCCTTACTTCGGGTAAACAGGCCACAAGGATTGGACATTTTGGGAACAGACATGACAGTCAGGGTTCATTCCTCACCATCACCTTGACATTTTCCCCAAGTAGAGCAGGTTTCTTGACAATGATTGTTTCGGGTAGTTGCATCAGAGCAGCCGCACCCAGTTTTGTTAAGTTTATAAGAGTGAAGAGTTTTTTTTCCTGACAAAGGGAATAAATAGACGTGAGGAAGGTTTCGTTTTTAAAGTGTCACAGCTGGCTTTTCAAGAAAAGTTCCCGTTGTCTGCGACACATACAGTAGAAAGCTTTAAAAACAGTTGCTGTAATTGCTTAAGGAACAATCAGAAATGTCTCTATTGCTGCATTTAAGCTGGTTAGAGAACTTATCTCACACAGTCCATCTTGTGAAAAATAATTATAATTTCATTGATGAAAACATACATTTCAATTTATATAAACAGGAATCAAAGCTTTGATCTATCCACAGCCCCCGAGGTGGAAATTATTCTGTATTCTGTATTCATTTTCAGCGTCTCAGTCGGTCATTATTGTTTCAGTGATAAATCAGCCATGAGGTAATAAGAACATTATTCACACATTGAATTTCCAAGGATATATTGCAATCTGGGCGGCACAGCAGCACAGCTGTTAACGGGGTGTGCCTCGCAGCACGAAAGTCCCGGGTTGATTCCGACATGGGGCCTTTCAATGTGGAATTTACATGGTCTCCTCATGTCTGCGTGGGTTTCCCCCGGGTTCTCTGATTTCCTCCCACAGTCAAAAAATATGCAGGAGATTCACTGGCTACCCTAAATTGCCCTGACATTTGAATGAGAGAGTGAATGATAGTCATTCTCTATATGTGGTCCTGTGATCGACCGGCAACTGGTCCAGGGTTAAACCCTGCCTTTCACCCAATGACAGCTGGGATAAGCTACAGCACCCCAGAGAGCCTAACTACAGGATAAGGGATGTAGATAATGAATGAATTAATTAATGTATTGCAATTATCACTTGGACCTGAAGGTCAATGAAATACCACACGATTTTAGGTCACCGCAGACCGCCTACTCTTCTGAGGCAGATAATTATCGCAACATAACTATTGAGGAAGTTTTCTTTTGCCTCTCTGGGCTCATGATCTGTCCGTCCTGGTTTCAGGAAGCTTCTGGTTCACCTTTCAGTTTCATACTAGAATTCTGAGTAAAACCAAACGACTGACCTCGAGTTCAAACCATGAATATTTTCTTTTTCTGGTTTTATACATCAAAAGGCACCGTTGTGGTTTTAGGATGCAATTTATTTTCAACATTCCCCCTACTCCCTCATTTTAATTTATTATTTAAATGTAATTTTTGTAATTTAAAGAAAACAAACCTTTAGAGCTAGCTGGCGGAGTAGGTTTTTGAAATGGAAACAGTGCAGCTGCAGACCTTTTGTACAAAACTATGCATGACATATCTATTGAGGTGTTATATGCTTAAAAGAAAAAAAAAGTGCCATCTCCTGGAGGAGCAGAAGGAGCTGCAAAATATTTCTGATGAAATTATGTTGTTTTGTATTCGTTGCAGCGTTTAATCCCTGAGAGATCTTTTTTTTCTAACTTGTCAATTTCTCTTTACTTGTGTCTGCCATTTTCACAGATATAGGAGTCAGAGTTGTGTGTGTCAGGTTGTCCACACCATGTAATGCTTCCACACACAGAATACTTCAGCACCTGCGTGTGTTCAATATGAAAAAAAGGGATTTTTTTTTTTAAATCTTCCTCTGAACTGTACATTCAGTGTGTCTTTTTTCTAAAACCAGTACTATGCATATGATATTTGCCCCACTGTATATTCTGTTCTGCCCCTTGACAGCTGGTTGAGGAGGGCTGATGCGTGGTATCCTGGAGTTACCTTCCCTATCCAGTGATTAGTCCAATCCCACCCCTCCTCATGCTTTAGATGGCCATTTTCACGAATCGGTATTCTTCACCTTGTTCATTTGTTTTGAATTCACGTGTGATCGCCGCCCACTGTCTCACGCCCGCCAGTCAACTGGTGAAGGTTTTGCTCGAATGAGAAACTTTTAAATATGCTTATTTATGCACCCGTACTGCATGTTTATATAGATTCTTGTTATTGAAAAGAAATATTCAATGTAAACTGATGTTTTTTTTTCCACTTATTTGAAAAGAAATAAGAAAAGAAAAGACATCAGATCTCCAGCAGTGGTGTGAATATTACATGTCCCTGCACTGGCAGGAATGAAGCAAAGGACAATTGGGGTGAGAACTCAGGTTGACATCGCAGGTTCTATAGATTCCGCACAGTCCGAGCTGTGTCCTATCAGAAGGACCAAGGTCAGTGACCAACCTCTGTTTTGTTGGTTTGCTTGCATGATTTTGCATTTTATAGTGTAATTACTTTTATAATTAGCCCCTGATGCTCTTTCTCTCTAAATGCATGCCGACATTATATACATTGTACTGCCACATGCATGAGAGGCCCTTACAGTAGAACGGGGCCTTAACATGAATACTCTACACACACTGCATCTTCTTAAAGGTTTGAATAAAACATGACCTTTCTGTAACGCTCTTGGTCAGAGTGATATCAGCCCTCTGTGTGCGTGCAGGTCGGAGAGCGCTCACACAATCATACATTATTTAGGTGAAACATCATTTTCCCAAACCTAGTGTCATGTCTGTCAGCCAGCCTTAAAACCAAGAACACCAGACAAGATATTGTATCTTTTGAACCTCATCACATGTCAGATCTGCTTCTTTTTCCTAATTTTGATGGTAAGTTCTAAGTTTTTAAAGGATATTTTATATTTTAACAGAGTGAAATTAAAGTTACTGCACAGAAAGTCAAAGGAAATTTTTTGTAAGAAATCAGACAGTAAAGTTCGATTTTTAATATTGAATGTAATGCTATCTCCCAAACATGTATTCTCGCATTTAAATATTCGAATGACCTCAAACTGACTGCATTTTCAAAAGTAATTGTGGATCTTTTGGAAAACAGCCCCTCAGTGACCTCGTGTGGCATCCTCGTGACACTGCAGTCGTTTTTGTCTCAGATTTTTTTGAATCATGAAATCTGCATTAGGGTTAACTCAAACAGCTGTTGAGGACATACAGCGAGGCATATATATAAATCTATGTATATATACATATTTAAATACAATGTTTGGAGAGAAAAGCTTTCCTTTATCCTGTCATCAATAGTCAAACACGTTACAGTAAATCTTGCATTTTGGCTGCAACCACTAGGGGGTGCAGTGAGCCTCCTCCTGCACAATGACAATTCTATCAACTACAAAAAAAAATAGAAATTACATTGCACCTGCCAATGTTTGGTAACAGGAGAACAGTCTGCAGCCTTTCTGCAAACACAGAGATGAAAGAGACAGCACAAACAAAGTCCAATGCACGTGATGTCGCAGAGCGCAGGCGGCAGCTGAGGTCCAGAGGCACCAGCGGGGTCTGCCCTCTGTTGGAGAACCGGCGGCGACAGAAAGGCCTCCGTCAGCAGCAGTGTTGACAGTGATGGATCTGCGCTCCACACGCCCTTCTCAGTTTATTGTTTACCTACGCGGCTTTAAGACGGAAGAGGAGTTCAGCAGAATTTAGAAACATGGTTAGAATTTTCAAAACTGCACTTCGATAGGAACTACGCCACCTGTCCTTAGAGGTAAATGTACATTTCCTATAGGAAATTAATCTAAAAGTTTAATTAATATTAACGCTCATCAATGGGTGGCCAGAGCACCTCGGGCCCTTACCTGGACCCCCTACGGACGTCACAATCTGGCTCAGGTCACATGATGCAGGTACATCAGCTGTAGGCCATGGTTTATTTTTATTTTAATGTGTTCCATTTAGTGGTCATCCCTCCTCAGCTGATACGTTTTCACTTGCAGCTGCTGCATGTTGGTTTGCTGCATGTAGATTTTTTTAAGATGGTTGTTACTCCTAATGTGTTCCCCGCAGCGTGGGCTCTCCACTCTCTGTTAATGAGTAGTTACTACGTAACAGCTGGCATCCTGTTCTGCAACTCCCTTTTTTGGGAAGTTAATTAAAACCTCTCCTCATCTTTGCTGAGCTTGCACCTGTACACGTGTGTGACCGAGTGGCTGAGACAAAACCCAAAGCTTTAAATATTTTGTGATGATTTTAACTCCAAGGATTTTGCTGAACTAGTCAGCTTGATTATTTAAACAATGCTGATTTTCATTTTCATTTTTTTAACTGCCTGTATCTGTTTTGTTAGTACTGATAGAACTGGAATTCAAAATGCACAACTGATGCATTTTATTACCGTGCTAGCAATTTTCTATGAAAGTGTGATGCAGTTTTTTGAATCAAAGTCACATAGTGGTGCACGATAATGCAGTATTATTATTCTCTACCTTATATCCCATAAATTATATAAAAAGACATATGTATATAATCACTGCAAAGAAAGAGGAAATTATTACCTCTCAGAACCATTTAAACATGCATTAGAAAACACTGTTTTAACATGAATATATACATCAAATATTTCTTAATTTAAGAGTAAGTGTGACTTATTTGGTAACAGTTAAGGTGAGAAATAATAAGAAATCTGCCTTTGCAGCATTTTCATCAGAGGCAACCGTTGTTTCCCTCCCAAAATTCTGTTTGTGTATTTGTGTGCCTTGACGTTGTGAAGATCTTACTAAACAAAACACCGCCACTGATGAACCTCTTTGATATTTGCAGGCTGTTACACATATCAAACTTTTTGCTGATTTCCCATTCAAAATAGAAAAGGGGAAGTGGAGTAATAGTGATGCTTGTAAACTCTCCTTTGCATCCTTTTCTCTCAAACCAACTGACTTCATGTCCTCTTTCACTCCATCTATAGATCTCCTCTTCAGTCCTTCCTGGGAATGGGAACGTCGAAACTTTATTAAGAAAGTCTCTTGCTGTTTTGGTCTCCGGGCCTGTGCCTGGAGCTTTAGAGTTCATGAATTCATTTGTGCTTTATCTATACTGCTCATCCTGCAATCAGGGTTGCACAGGGCCGGAGCCTATCCCAGCTGTCATTGGCCGAGTGGCATGCCTGGGCAATTTAGGGTCTCCAATGAACCTCCTGCATGTTTCTGGACAGAGGAAGGAAACCTGAGAACCCGGAGAAAACCCACACAGACATGGGGAGAACACCTCCGAACTCCACACACATTTCCTTTGGGACTCAAACCAGGGTCCTTCTTGCTGTTAGGTGGAAGCGCAAGCAATTGTGCCACTGTTCTGTCCGCTGTGATGTTTGGAGAGGAAAAAATCCTTGTCAGATACGTCCACCTTTTTCAACATATTTCAAATAAATTTAACATAATAAATGTAGACAAAAGGACACATTTTTAGCTTTAATATACAGTTTGTAGTGATGTTTTTCAGAGTTTTTTTTTTCTGGAGAAAAAAATTGATAGCTCTGTCTCAGAATCCTGAGTCAGGATGCCTTTCCACGTCCTGTCAACACAGATCGGATAAAATAAAAAACAAAGTCGCCATGGAAATAATAAAATCATCAACACTAGGGTTATTGTCAAGTAAACCAATTTATAGGGTCATTTGAAGGTTAAACCATTAATCATCCCCTCATCAAATAAGTACTTTACGGAGGTACAATGCCGTTACAGCAGAACAAAAGAAAAAGAAAAAGAAAAACAATGAATATCACAATCGACCTAAAAAGTCAATTTTTATATTATTATAATAAACAAACGTATTACATTGTAACAAAAAAAAAACAACATTTTGTTATATCACATTTTTAACATTATAACATATCACATGTTGCCATGGAAGATCACACAGAGACGCCTCATAGCAACAACAAATGCCATTAACTGATGTGAGTCAAAAGATTATGGTTTCATGAAATGAAGCATGTCACTTCATAACATGATAATGAGATATTAAGTAATTAACCTTTGCTCCTATATTTCCTTGATCTGTTATGGCGACGATGTGCCGCTGTATGCTTCTGCACTCGTTACCGGAAATGCAAACAAACACGATATAACTACTCAAATGGGTCCAACAAACTCTGGGCTTTTAAGAGTTTGGCCGAACTTACCTGAATTAAAACAGTCTGGCTGGAACGAAAAAGGGTGAGTATGACTTCTCAACAATTTCGATGATTTTTGGTCAAGTGGCAACGCGTTGTGGGGGGGCAATCAACCACTTGCTGCCTCATCCAAATGTGGACAGATCACATTTTATTTTAAAACTTTCAATAGGTACTAATCAACAGAATTTTTATATGAAAACAAAAGAACAGGAATACATCCAGAAAATGGTTTTGAGGTCAGTGAAATTAATCAGTAAAAAAAAATCACCAGGAAGTGATTTTAAAAAATTAAAAAATACTAATTAATTACAAAAAAATAGATAATTTTGCACCAATGCTTTAGAGTTTAATTCTTTTTTCTTTTATTTAAACGTGTGACAGACATCTGTGAAAACACTGTTAATATATTTTACCCAGGGGGTTTTCTTTTTTTGAAAACCCCCCAAAGTTTAGAATTAAAACCGACGATGAAGAGAAGAAACCCAGGCAGTGGACGAAGATCCTATGTCACCCGATGGACTTTCATTAGAGCCTTCACACATTCATGCTTTGCAACTCAACACCCGCCGCGACTCCCACATTATGACATCGAAGCAACACTCACAGATCATGTGTGACGGCACCTCACTCATGAAGACCTCCGCAGTTCATTTATCTGGGGTTGGGCAACAGATGGCTGCTCCAAGCTTCCAGATTTGGAGACCGTGGCCCAACACGCTGGCTCCCGGCCTGAGTGAGAGCCGGCCCGAAAGCTGGGCTTGTCCCGATCTTGTGAGAAGAGCGTCCGGCCGTGGCTCTTGACAGCGAACTTTCAGCGAAAGAGCTGGTGGCATGGCACAGGGTGGGTGGGTGGGTCGGGGGGGGTCAGTGAAGCTATGCCTTCAGCTATGGGGTTAGGAGCTCTTGGATGGCTGTTAAATCCCTCTTGACATCATGAAACGTAGGCCGTCTGTGGGGACCGTGACAAGCAAGGAGACACAGGGAAACAGAGGAGCAAAGAGAAAGCAAAGACCCCACAATGGCTCCACGTTTTCTTTTTGATACAGTCTGGTGGATGTGGACACACACACACACACATACACACACACACACACACTTTTTCCTCACCAAGTCCTCAGAGATACATTTCTGCAGAGAGAATACATTCACTCCAAGCGATGGCAACAAAGATTACAATATCTTGATAGAATCAACAAACGGATTAATTACGTCATGGCTGAAACCTGAGTTATTCCAAAGTATTTCCATATGAAACCGCACAACAATGCACGTCCAAAAAAAAATCAACGATCGCGTCACTATTCTCGTCAATTATTTGCATGTCTAAAGCTATGCTAGATATTCTGGTGTTTTTTAATGCGCACATTGACATGGGTCATATACGTGTGTGTAGTTCTGAGAGGGTCTGGTCAAAAACACAGGATGATGTTATGATAGAGGGGTTGGGGGAGGGGGTTCCCCGGGAGCCTTGGAGGGGATGACACGCAGCTACGAATTAAATTATTATTTTTTTTTTTACACTTTCAAATCTTCCACGTTTTTACACTTTTCTGTCTCCGGACATTGGTGTGTTGGCGTGGACGGTAGCGGGTTCAGCCGCCTCTGCTTTCCTCACTCTCTATACCTGCCATCCCTCTTTTTTGTCTTTGACCTTTGAGGAAAGCAGAGGTATGCATCCTGGGGTTCGGCCTCCGTCTCCTGCTGCTAGCCCTCTCCCTCCTCTTCTCCCTTTTCCCGGCGATGAAAGCAGCTTTGACTGGTTTCGGATGAGTTGACGGCTCTAACACTACAGCTGATCGATGACTGGTTCCGGGGGGACGTCTCGTGGCTCTTGATGGCTCTGCTCATCTGCCGCTCCGCTGTCACAAGAAATCCTCATAGTCCAAGAGTTTGGAGTGCTGGCGCGTCTTCCAGAGGCGGTAGAGGCGGAAGTCGAAGTACATCTCGATCATCTCTTTGCCTTGATCGGAGATGGAGAAGAGAAAAAGGGTAAGAAGAAGGCCACTCTATATATATATATATATATATATATATATATATATATATATATATATATATATATATATATATACACACACACACACACAAGAGAGAGAGAGGGGTGTGTATAGATATATATATAATCA
>CAAKHD010013588.1:113812-154835 GCA_901007705.1 Fistularia tabacaria | reverse complement strand
ACACACACACACACACACACACACACACACACACACACACACACACACACACACACACACACACACACACACACACACACGCACATACACACAAGGACAACCATGAATCCAGCTCATTACAACCAATGAGGCGTGTGCACATTGTTCCTGAGCAGGTAATAAGGGGGGCATGGGATGATGTGCGAGAGACCGAGCCCATTTATCTTTATCTGACCTCTTCTCTGGTTTACCCGTTGATAGTGTTCAGGAAATTAGAAAAACTCTTTCGAATCCCAACGGACTTAGACTAAAACTAATTGTCATATGTCAGATATAAAATCTTGACAACTAATTACTTCTCAGTTTTCCTTTATCCCCAAAAAAGGCCCTACATGGAAGCCTTTGTGGATTACTGTCTGTCTGCTATATAAACACATATATTCAATAATGTGAAGCGTGGCCATTTTGACACTGTTGTAAGAATCTCTATCACAGATCGAATTTCTTCTTATTCCCTGCATTTTGCATTTCTGAGTTATCTCGCCTTTGCATTTGCTTTTCTGTGCACGGCTGTAAAAGAAAAAAAAATCTATTACATTGTTTTTATCTGTTTGGGACATATGCTTCACAAGACAAGACAACGACAAGAAAGAAATTGTTTTGTTTTCTATTTTCGTCCTCAGCTTTGCCTGATCGAGTAAATAAACACTCTTGGAGTCATTTTTCTTTGCTGTAAATCGGCAGTTATTTTTCACGCTGTGCGGTGGCGCGTTAAATGGATGCAGCCACTCCATCAACCTGATCCAGGTCAAACCCAGACCTTCGTACTTCACTGCAGGAATGAGGCTCTTCTAAGCACAATGAATATAAAAGAAATAAGATGCAACATCAATGTGAAGGGTTTGAGTCCACAACGCGCGTGTGGCCTCGAGCGTCGACTATTTAAATAGGAATTCAAGTTCCATGATAGAAACGCAGCGCCGCAGGAGACTGAGTGTGTTCCACTGATACCGGTGGCTTCCTGGAGGACGTTGGGAGGTGCGTTCAGGGACATCCCCATCAAATGCATTTATTCATTTATTTCTCCCAGTGAGCCGACTGGCGGATATTATGGCCTGCTGTAAACAGTGCATGTGCATTAAGCACAGAGCAACTGTGCCATTCGTTAAAATCGAACTGCTCCATGAAAGAAACTGCTTTAATAAATGCCCTGAAACTAAAACTCATCCACAAGTGTCCCTTCTGGGATCAAGAGAGGAAACTCGATCGTCACACTTGCATCAATTATACCCCATAAAGCCCTATCCTGTTTACTATTTCCTCTAGTTAATATATAAGCCGACAAGTGTGGAAATACCAACTTCCTGTCCGTCCTCTGGTGACTTGCCTGTCCTCAGAATCCGAATTCAGAAGCAACATTTTATTCTTCTCATTTCTAACCAATCCCTTACATATTAGTGTTGGACTTTTCAGCGGTTTTGTGTATTTCATTCGTTCATTCATTCATTCATTCATTCATTCATTCATTCATTCATTCATTCATTCATTCATTCATTCATTCATTCAGATCTGGTCAACTCTCTCTTAAATGATTAATCTCTTCTGCAGCATCAGTCACTTTCTTCTCATTCTCATGCCTCGTCCGTTCATCCATCCCCTTCTTATGGGCCGGATCTGAATGGGTTTGAAACCAGCTCACTTGATGTCTCATGTAAAGCACTTTGTCTTTTCTTTTTTTTTTTTTTGATAGGGAAACCTCTGTAGATGGTTTTCCCAGGAACACAGATGATACATTTTAGGATTAGTGTCTCTTCAAACGCACTTGTGGATTTCTCCAGGGCCACTGATGTAACTGATCAGAGGTTCGTGCTGTCCGATAACAGAAGGACGTTTAACCCCGGAGGAATCCCAACTCCAGCTGCTGAGTCTTTTTGCATGTGTTAAAGTTTCACCCTCCTATTGCTTACTCCTTGTTTCCTACTACTTTTTTTTTTTTCCAAGCGCCAATGTGTCCGCATGTCCGTCTCATCGTCTGTGAACGTCAGATAAAAAAAGCAGCGTCTGACTCTCCCGGCAAAATTACTCATTGGAGCTAGCAGTCACGTAGGAGCTCAGCGAGAGACAGCGGAGGTCGGGAGAAAAACAGGCTGATTTTTTTTTTATTCTTTTTGTTTAAAAGGAAATGGAAAAGGACACGGGGAGGATGATGGGGAAAGCAGGGAGCAGTAAATGGGAAAATTAGTCCAGAGAGCGGTTGAGACAGGATGGAGAGCATGTTTACTGCTGGGAGAAGACAAAGGTTTTTAATAGGATACACAATTTCAGGTTTATACTATACAAGTCTTTATTCATTAATTCATTCATTCTTTATCTATACCTGCACTCAGGGTCACAGGGGGGCTAAAGCCTATCCCAGCTGTTATTGAGCAACAGGTGAGGTTCAGCCAGGACCGGCGCCGGCCAATCACAGGGTCAAATATAGAGACATACAGCCATTCACTCTCCCTAACACCTCGTATAAAAACTAACATCCTGCCACTCTGTCATTCACTCATCATAGAGTCATACAACCCGTCATCGTCTCATTCACATGTCCAGGCAATTTAGGGTTTCTGATGAATCTACTGCATGTTTTTTCGACTGTGGGAGGAAACCACTGCAGAAATTGGGTAGAACATGCAAACTCCACACAGAAAGCCCCCCCCCCCACATGGGAAATTGCACCAGGGACCTCCTTTCTGTGAGGCTGACAGCTGTGCCACCGTGCCTCCCGCAACTCTCCAGTGCCTGGGTTTGTCAAAGTTCATAGAAATTCTCCAGTTTGCTGCAGTCACCTTACAAAAGAAAAGGTACACTCGGTCTTCTTCTTTTTCCCTGAACATGTGTACTTAGCTTAGCACAATGAATGGACACTAATGAAATACTGGCCTTCAAAAAGAAAAAAAAACATCAATTCCACTCTGCAGCTACTCCCAAACCCTCTTTTCCACGTATTGTGTGTTCACCGGATTATGAATTTAAATTGAAACTCTGCCGTCTGAAATGTACAAATGGGATCAAAGCGTCCGGCGGTGTGTGTGTGTGTGGTCCAATCAGAACCCCAGACCCTCAGGGGGGGAATCAGACATCTGAGAACATTTTTCCTACATTGCATCAAATCTTTTTAATAATTGTAACCCTGTCAACGTGGGAAATTTATGAATGGCAATATTCCCATTGGCCACAGATTATAAATTGACGAGTCCCACTGCACCCGCCGTGTGGATCTCGGTAAAATCCCCCCTTGTAAGTTCTACAGGAGTGAAAGTCTTTTTTTTTTTTCATTTATAACACACCGGCTCAGTCAAGGCACGGCCGTGAATCTGGCAGCTCAGAATTCATTTTGTCATAATGTCATAATTTTGTCCTTTTGTCATTTTTTTATAATTGAAATAAACACATGATCGCAATGGTAAAGTCTCTAAAAGAGCTGGAGCCGGAGCATTCTGTTACAGAGCTCCTCCTCTGTGTTTCCATCTCTTGATCTCGCGACACCCTCTCTTTGTCTAAGAAAAGGCTTGAAACCTTTCTTTTGAGAAAGCTTATAGGTAGGGCTTGGCCAGCCTCTAGCTATGCTGCCATACTCTTACTCTGCTGAGTAATGATGATCCTCCCACTCTTCCTGTCCTGACTGCACTCATGTCTCATCATCAATATCTTCTCTCTTCTCGCAGGTTCCCACAGGGCGAGGCTTGATCGACTGCAGTGGTCCCGCCAGGCGTCCACCATTGTTCTTTCTATTATGAATATTAAAGCTATTTTCCTATCATTTTGGGCAATTACCATGTCACTGTCAGCGCTATAATTAGTATGACATCATTTGTGCCTGTCCCTCCCGAACCCCCCCACCCCACCCCCATCACACTCTTGCAAAGATTCAGCCTGTTTAATTCAGTGTTTCCTCATTGCCTGCTCATAAGGGAAATTTGGGTTTCTGTCATCATGTTAAAGAGTGTGGTCCCGACCTGCTCAACATGAAAAAGTGTCATCAGACAACTGTGTTGCGATTTGGTGCCATTACAATAAAATGGGACTCAACTTGACTTGAAAGCGACACGATCAAGATGCCGATTCTCCTCGTGATTTTTTTTTTGTCTACAAGTAAAGACGCAAGGTAACGAGCAAACAACCGGTTATTTTGTCAACGCTTCTGCATGTGGACAGAAAGAGTTGGGAATGGAACTGCCAAATTTACAATTGGAGGGACACACGCTTCTATAAGCCAGGGAGACATAGTTCTCTGAATTAAATATTAATACTTCAACAAACCGTTCATGTTTCTTTGCTGAAATAAGTACAAGTCAGTGTGGATTAGTGACTGTACCTTCTCGCCATTGGGGTTGCCCAGGACGTAACATCCCATGATGTGGATGAGGTTGGGCTCCGGGTTGACTTTGCTCATGAAGCGACTCAGCCTCTTCCAGAATCTGCACAAAAAAGCAGGCCGGTTAACCAAACACTGCAACGTGACAGCATCCTGCATCAAGTATGACTTGATAGGAATTAACATAATTTTTAACGTCCCTAAAGTTGGTTTTATTTTATCCAGAGTCCTGAGTATTTCTCCATAATTCTCTGTCAGCGTCAGCTATCCGAACAACTCAGATAAGGACCTCGGACTCATGAATAAGAAAGACAGGTATGCTTGTGCCAGTGGAGGTTTTGATGGAAAGAATAATCTTCTCTCAAACAAAATGTCCACTTTGGGTTTTGAAGATCGAATGGCCACATCAAAAAAATGTTGTTATTGTCAGTCCTTTTTGGACTCTTACACGGATGTAACTGATTATCTTGTGTTTTGTCTTGGATATTAAGGCGTCTCATGAGACATCAAGTGGTCTGCTCAAGTTCGATCATATCCGTTAATGTAAAGCAAGGGGCCTTTTTCGACAAATTGCATCTTGCAATGAGGAACATCAAGATCTATCTTTCTTCCTTTTTTCCCCCAAGAAAAGGCTATGAGGATCTTTGTCACACTCATGTCGAAGGCCCAAGGTCAGCGTGTGTCACGCCCCTCCTGATGATCAATAATAGGCTTATGAAGGCGTCATGTGACATTCACTGAACAGAAAATCAAGCTGCAGCTCACTGGCTCATGTCCTCTTCCTTCTCCACCTTTGCAAAGGTTGCAACTTTATTCTTCAGTAGGTACAGATGACCAGGGCCTCCCTGTGTGTGACACACACACACACACACACATGCACGCACACACACACACAGACACAGACACAGACACACACACACACACACACACACTTAGTTTAACAACATAATTAGGCTCTTCTTGCTTAAATGCTTTAATCCCCGTGCGATGTGTTTAAAAGAGGGGGATTTCCTTTCACTCCGTGTTGAATGGACACAGAATGCCTCACATTACAAATGCTACCGATGAGAATCGTCTCTTTTTTTGTGTGGATTTTACTGGAGGGAATTTTCCATATATTCTCTTTTCCTCCCTGCTCTTTCCTCACCTGACAAAAGATGAGCATCCTCCAGAACTTGCTCCCCCTCCTGTAAGCCGTGAGCTTCTTCTCTATTTCCTCTGCGAAAGGAAAAGCAGGGACGGATCGATGTGAAACAAGTGATGCGGGTCTCGTCAATCACACTGATGGCTGCGCCGAGCCGAACTTATCATCCGCGAAACGTCCGGGCGCCATTATCTCCCTGCGCTGCCAGCAAAAGGGTCATTTTCATAACCTGAAAAGCTATTTAATAATCATATCGGAGGATGGACCTTGAAGGTGGCAGGGTGAACATGTTCACTCTGTGGGTTCAGTTCTTGATGAGATTTCCTGCAATTGCCTCGGAAATGTTGGGCAACTTTGTTGGGAAATTTACTACTAATTTGAAAGCGATTTCTGGATGATATTAGATATGTTTCTTTGATAGTTTTAAGGTCAAGTGATTGGTAATTGTTTATTTTCTTAATCATATACACATATATATGGAGAGAGAGAAAAAGTCATTTGAAAAAGTCTAGTGAGGTACTATCTTTGTATCCATATAATTGTAATCATAGTATATTTTATTTGGTATCCAGAAACTCCTTTTGTGTTTTCCTTTGGTTTCAAGGTCCCAACCCTGACTGCAGGAACACTCCCAGTCAACAGAATGTGATAAATTGCCCCTGCTGTTATTTCCACCAGTCCCTCAGATACAGTTTGACGTCGCTCCAAATGGCCGGCCGGCAGGTTTCTGTGACCTTTATCACCTGCTCGGATTCACAGCCCAGAGTCCAGACACTGCTCGCCATCTCTGAAGTCTCCTTTTATCAGCAATGTTGACTATTTGAGGAAGTTGTGATTATATTTCATCAAGTAAAAGTAAATTCACATATATGTATTGGTATTTATACATGTGTGTAAATATACATACATATACTTAGATATACATGTATATACTGTACATATATACATAGAGTATATGCATGTTTGTTTGTAAATGGTAAAGTTGTCTCCACTAGTGCTCCAAAGTCCTTTACCCTGGGCGACATTCACCCATTCACAAGAACAAGCACAAATCCGCACACACACTCACACTCACACACACACACACACACACACACACACACACACACACACACACACACACACACACACACACACACACACACACACTCACACTCACACACACACTGATGGCAGCAGGGCTGCCATGAGGGGTGCTAACCAGTCCATCAGGAGCAACGAGGAGGAGTCGGGTATCAAACCAGCAGTCTGACATGCTGAACCGGCAGATGAAGTAAGTATATGTATACATATGAAAGTATTTTTATACATATGCATATAGATATCAGTATGTGTATATCTGTACATATATACAGATATGTATGTATGTGTGTATGTATGTATGTATGTATGTATGTATGTATGTATGTATGTATGTATGTGTATATGCACGCACACACAGCTATGTATGTATGTACATGAATATTTATATATGCAGCAAATTTATCTATCTATCTATCTATCTATCTATCTATCTATCTATCTATCTATCTATCTATCTATCTATCTATCTATCTATCTATCTATCTATCTATCTATCTAACTATCTATCTATCTATCCATCTATCTATCTATCTAACTATCTATCTAAAGTAGGTTAATAAGGGGAATGCATTCCAAATGGCCAAACCTATAGAGAAATAGTCACTCACCCAAAATATCATCGAAGGTTGCATGTTCATGGTCCTGTGTGGCAGAAACCCAGATAAAGTGTGGTCATTGAAAATATTAAGGGAAACTCGAACATGAAACTTGTTCACCAGAGTCGCCCCTTTTTTTTAAGGAAACTACATGCTTGTTGGGTTCTCGCCCGTCTTTGCAGCAAATCGGCGTTCCACTTACATAGAGGATGGGTATGATGGAGGGGTCATCCCTGCGGATTATGGTGGGAACATACTCCGCCTTGGGGACCTTCGAGGAGATCAGCTACAAGTAGGGGAAAGAAATTGCAGGGTTACAGGAACGGGAGCGAAGTGGGTTCTGGTTTATGTAGAAGAGTGCAGGAGAACATGGAGGGTGTCACCTGGCAGTTATAAAACCCTAACACTCTCTGTCACCTGCGAAAAAATGTGATATTCAGTAAAGACTAATGCAGATGCGAAACAGTCAGCTCACCTGACTGTCATGTGACGAGAATAATCTCATCCTGTCAGTCAAGTTAATCTGGAAGCAGCATTTCTTATATAAACTGCGAACTTTGTGTTTTTTTAAAGAGCTAATTATGTATAAAAATAGCTGAAAAATATTTTTAGAAAAGGATTAAAAATTCAATTGCGTTGTTCAACATCTAAAAATATAATGTTCCAACCTTAAGCTTATAGAGCCAGGCTGAAAACCTTGCCATTCTCTAGAACTTCATCATAAAAAGTCATCAGGAAGTGGGGGGTTAGCACTTCTGCCCCACAACAAGAAGGTCCCTGGTTGGATTCTGACAGGGGGCCCCCTGTATGTGGGGTTTGCCTGGCTCAGTTATTTATTACTCTATATGATGTGTGAATGAATGTGTGAATGCCTGTAAGTGCATACATGTGGCCCTGTGATCGACTGGCCACCTCCGATTGCCCCCCGGGGACAAATAATGTTTTTTTATTTCTGATTCAGATTAGTCCTGGGTGAACCCCACCTCTCACCCAATGACAGCTGGGATAGGATTCGTGGTATAGCTAACAGATGAATGAATTTAGCAACAATGTCATCACTGAGCTTTGCATGTTATTCTCTCTCCGCTCTTAGTTTATCCTTCATCAGGTTTTATTTTTTTACATACATTTTCTCCATCGTCGTTTTCCAGCTCAGCTATTCTCTGTTTTCTGATGTCTTTTTGTAAAGTTTTAAGTTTTAATTGTGCTGTTTCCACCTGAATGGAGTTATTTAAATTTTGTCTCGGTTGTGTCCAACCTTCTGTGCCCCCTGACTATAAGTCAGCACGTACTCTGAGAGCATAGCAAAGGGCAGCCTTAATGAAATATCACTTACCATAATTTTGGGAGGTATGAAGTCATCCCCCTCACAGGCCAGCCGCTCCATCTCTCTCTCCTCCTCCCAGTCGATGGTGTCATCGAGGCCTCCCTCCTCCAGAGTGCTGCAGGATGTTTGAAGGTCTCCACCTGGGAAAGAAAATAAAGTCCCTTTCACTCACAAAGAGCAGACCTGAAACAATCTGGGCTTGACCCAGATGCACTGAATTTATGGAAGCAGATACCAGAATCAAGCGGCCAAACGGACCAAACGCCCCCTTAGTGCGATACCCGAGTGTGACCAGGTGTGACACTGCAACACTTCTGCAGTGGATTCATCAGATTCATTACAATAACAGAAGAGATCATTTGCAGGGAAGGGGGGAGGGGGACTTGGTTGAAACAAATACCGTGTTTGAACCATTTGTGTGATTTGATTTGAGCTCTTTACAATACAGCGGTGAGGGGTCTTTTTTAGACAGCCCTGGTTATTTTCCCAAATCTGGGTGGGAACTGGCATAAGCCCATTATCTATGTTTAAATATTGTGCCTGGTATTTGTGATTGGTGCCAGAAAATGATGGCGAGACAGAGGTGGTTGAAGCCATTGCATTGGACCAAACTCAAAAGAATCTTTGATGGTTGTGTGAGACCATTTCTGCAACGACTCTTGTCATTACATGGTAATTCGTGCAAAGAATAAAGAAGTTCCCTGGTACCGACTGGTTAAGTGCAATCACATGAATCTTTCCTTGTTATTTTTAAAAATAAGATCCATTGATTGTGTTTTAGAAATGCCAAAGGCAATTTGCTAGCTGTTTTTAATCTTAATTTTGCCCATGAGAATTTATTCAATGAGCAAATATTTACAGGCAGAAAAGTCTGTGCATCTTTGATCTGTGGATATGCAGTCCCCTGATGATTCCATTTAACTTGAAAATATATTAATTTATTTCATTTCTCTCCAGATGTCTTTTTTTTTTTTTCTTGTGCCGGTTATTGCAAACTATGTATGTTCATTTTGGGCCAATTTTGGACTGTTTATCCATAACCAGGTCATGCATGTATTTAACTGCGTGAGGTGACTGAGTCACCGCTGTCACCGCAGGCACCCTCCGAGGGAAACCCCATGGAAGAGCTGCGCCTGGTATTCCCGGACACGATTCTATAATGTCCCCGGACGGTTAACACTCAGCCTCATGCCAGTTGGACGTTCTTGAAAGGACTGTAGTGTGAGAGATCCAGAAGGTGTCTCAGCAAGGTGTGATCCCTGACCCTTCTTTTAATCCACAACTCTGTTCTGAGTGGTTGTCTAAGACCGTCGGTCTATCTGTAAGGCTAAGTCCGTCTGCTCTGCCAGGGGAACTCTGCCAGTTGTATTCGATTCCTCATTAGTTGGAGTTGGTGCAGCGTTTAGCGCTTTTACCTCGCAGCAAGAAGGTCCCTGGTTCGATTTCAACAGGAGGCTTTTCTGTGTGCCATTTGCATGTTCTTCCCATGGTTATATGAGTTTCCTCCCACAGTCCAGAAACATGCAGTAGAGACCATGGAGACCATAAATTACCCAGACGTGTGACTGAGAGAGTGAATGCTTGTATGTCTCTATATGACCTGTGAATGGTTGTATATCTCTATATGACACACGAATGACTGACTGAATTGCTATATGTTTCCATATGACAAGTGAATGAGTGAGTGAACGGTTATTTGTCTCTATATGATAGAGTGAGTAAATGTATGACTTTTGAATGGTTGATTGTGAATGACAGAGTGAATGTTCGTATTTCTCTAAAGGACGAGTGAATGGCTGAAGGTCTATATGACATGTGAATGAGTGAGTGAGTGAATGGTAGAATATCTCTATATATGGCCTTGTGATTGGCCGATGACTGTCCAGGCTGTCCCCACCTCTCGCCAAATGACAGCAGGGATAAGCTCCAGCACTGCCAAGACCCTGACTGCAGGATAAGCGATATAGGTAATGAATAAATCCATTTTTTTGGGACACTAACCAGACAGTTCTGAAACATTAAATGAACTTGTGATGTGAGAACCCATGAATTGACCTCATCTCCGACACCGACCTGACACATGAATCATGTCATGTCAAGATTGTTGTCATTGCCCTCGTAGAGGTTAGGCATTGTTAGCCTTTACAACAATGATCACAAGCATCCCATAGGACCCTCCTAAAGAACATCAAGGCGAGAGGATTTCTGCCACGCTGAGCAGAACGTATCTACATCGGTCGAGTGTGATCGTTGAGTCCCTGGAGCCCATCCATCAATCTTCATACGCTTTCAGGCTTAAGGGGTGCTGAAAAGTTTTCCTCTTGCAACCTGATAATGTCCTCAGCCTTGGTTATTACTTTTCCACCCCTGTTGTAAATGGCTGACTTCCTTATCTCTACCACATTTACAAATACTTTGCCAGAAGGTCCTTTTTTTCAGTGCCTTTCAGAAACCTGGAAATAAAAGCGACCACCAAAGCTGTTGACCTTCTGGTCCTCTGCTGACTGCGGCTTCAAAGAAACCCCTTGACCGGACCCGGAAGGACCCCTCCTACTGCCTGACGATCTCCACCAGCACTTTCTTAGATTCCTGCAACGATAGCCTTTTACAACATTTTAACTACAGCTCTGACCTGAAGCATGGCCCATTCAAGCTCCTCCGGGATGAGGAGCTCACACCAGAGGGGCCACCCTGTGCAACACTGTGTGCAGGAAACAGGGTATACGTAATACTTGTTCTAAACGATTTATGGTGCCTTTTTTTGTTCTTTTTCTGAGTGAACTGTATTTTTATTCGTTCATTCATTTATTATTTAAGCTGCTTACCCTGCACTTGAGATCGGGGTGCGAGAGCCTATTATTGGGAAGAGATGGAATTCGCCCTCGACCAGTCGCCGGTCAAACACTGCACCACATAGATGGACATACCACCATTCACTCTCATTCAAACGCCACCATTCACTCAGTAATTCACACATGATTTAGAGTCTCCGATGATGTTTTTGGGTGGTGGGAGGAAACTGGAGAGCAAGCCAGCGCTACACAGAAAGGTCAGAATCCAACCATGGACATTCTTGCTTTGAGGAAGAAGCGCTAACCACTGCGCTCCTTTGCCACCCATTCTCGTGTTTTTGTAATTTGATATATGAACACTTACATTGTCTGTATGTACTCCATATTGGGAGGATAATAAACAAAAAAAAAAAATAGAGATTACAAATATGTTTAAAGTAATGTAAAAACTGTGCTATCAACCCCATTACCAAGCGTGTGGCACAAATTAAAGTTTATTAAGTTAAAGAGTACATTTATTTTCAATAATATGTGTTTTGGAAATTTACTTTAATGGATGTGTTGATATCATTCGTTTGCATCTCAAATATGTCGTGTGAAATCAACAGGCTTTCAATCAAGGCCTTTGCCAGTTTGCACCATCATCTGCTAAAATCAAAAGAGTCCGCAGATAGACAGAATTGTCAGCAGAGAGAAATATCACTTGTGAGGGAAGTGATGAAGGAAAGTGATGGAAACCAGAGGCCACTCCTGCGGTGAATCATACCTTTGCGTTAAAACAGGACGATCATCTGTCAGTCAAGATGGATGTGGAGGAAAAGAAAAACGTGGATGCAAACCCAAGACACAGATGCAGACAGACGGCACATGCAACCAAGCGTGTGTCGGTTCACACTGCAACCACAAACCTCACTCAGACTCTCGAAACCATTGTTTGCACCAGCTGACACACTCTACGCCAGAAGACATACTCATAGAAAGAGAGAGAGACAGAGAGAGCATCACGATGTTGGAGAGGGAGAGAGAGAGACGGACAGACAGACAGGGTCGGATTCAGCAGAAACAGCCAGTCTGTGGGTGAGAGTGTGTTTTTATCTCGGCGCAAGGGATCTGAAGAAACGGGAGCTGAGTCGCAACAACAGGTCGACCGTATCGTAAAAATCTCAAAACCTCGATAAAGTAAATGGAGTTCTTAGTATTAGTCATTTGTCCCCCACATATGATGCGTGTTGTTCGTTTGACCACTTTGCAGTTTTTGATTGAATATTTATACTTCCAAGCCTGCTCTCTGGCTAATTAAACCTGATTCATATGAAATTATAATACTTCGGTTGATAGGGCTTCATAGCTCATCATATTTTTCAATCCAAGCGCTCCCACGTGGCTCGAAAAAAATGCATGAGCCACCTGCACATGAAAGCGAATGGTAAAACTTCCAGGGGAAGATGAGACAGCAAAGTCATGCAAAAATCATCCCGCCTGTCAACATGTGACGACACAGAGGAATCCACTATGTGAAGTCACGCTCACGGAGGTGCATGGCCAGACAACACTGACGGTATGCCACCGCCACCACGCCGGAATCTATCCCGTCTCGGTAGCAGTTGGTTCGCTCTGCTCCTCCATCTCATCGCAGGTTAATGTTATGATTAGCCCGAGGCGCTAAAGCATCAACTTTCAGCGTACTGTATAAAAAGCTTGGCACGTTGGTTAAAACTCAGGTCTCGTCTCTGGATTGCATACAATTATTCTGGCACTGAGGTACAGACAAGTGGCAGAGCTGGAGGTAGCCGAGATGAAGATGTCAAGGATCAGACAAGATCAGGAATGAGTCCATCGGAGGGACAGCATGTTACATGTTTTGGAGAAAAGTCAGACTGGGATGGTTTGGTCATGTACAGTTGGAACTGTCAGGCAGGAGGCCTACAGGAAGACGCAGAGAGGAGATTTATTGATGGGGACATGAAGTAAGTTGGTGTGAGACAAGAGGATGCAGAGGAGATGGTTCGATGGTCAAAGATGATCGGCTCTGGCTTCCTCTGACAAGAGCAGCCAAAAAGACAAGAAGAAGAAGATTCTTCGACGGACTTAACGTCTGCAGGTGATGACATGAAGCTGGATAATGAACCCACTGGATTTCAGCTGAGTATCATCAACACAATGTGATGCTTTAGTGATCCACAGCACAATTCCTAAAAAAAGGAATTTGAACTTTCATGAAAACACGAGTTATGGTGGAGGTTTCAGCACGTCGTCTCTCGGCTTTTCCATTTTCAGCTCGTTTTAATCTTCTACGATTGCTTCCGCATCTTTCGCCTCAATATCTCTGCTCTCGAGACCTGCCACTGTCCCAGGCTTTATCGCTTCCCTAATGTTCAGAACGAGTTCCAAGTTGCCTGTTTGCAGCAGCGACAACAGGCGGCTACAATACAGGGATGATAGATTACACATAATCTTCGATTCCTTTTTCTCTTTCTAGTAAGTTGTAACACATTTTATAGATGATCCTGCAGGCCACCATAGGCTCTCATGTCAGGGGGGTTCCCACATTATGTCTGACTCTTAGGTCACATTTTAGATACAAAAATGGAACAGCATGGGACTGTCATTATCCAGATGGGTGTTTGCATACGTGTGTGTGTGTCTGTGTGTGTGTGTCTGCATGTACATACATGCATGTGCATGAGTCTGCGTTAACTCACTGTCTCTGGGCTGTTGAGGAGAGTCAGTCTTGACAGGGGTGGGGTCACTCCAGGACCGGCTGAAACTCTTCGATCTACGCTCAGCAAATGCTAGTGCGGGCGAGGAGAGATTGTCACACGTGCTCACACACCTGCTCACACGGCACACGAACACCACAAAGCCGACGCACGTCTCGTTTCTCTGACACTGTCACCACCTGAGGACGCCACAAGTGCAAAGGCGGATGGTGCATAGAAACAGCGTGGGGCAGATGAGCCACCCCTCCTCTGCGTGACCACACAAAGACATGCCTTCAAATCCTGAAGTACACACACAAACACACACACAAACACACACACACGTTTATAACCGATCGCAGTCGCGTCCTGCTGCTCATGATACGTCCTAGGTGATAACTTAACAAACTGTTATCACACCCTTGAAAGGTAATCAGTTTCTGACCTTCGCCCAAAAGAAGGCGCACAATGAGACACTTCTTCATTTCTTTGTTGTAAAAATCGAATTTTCTGTCCTCCAGCTTCACAGAGGAGCAGCTGGATGACACCACTACAACACCAGGGTGAAACAGTAACTACAACTTAATCTAATGTAAATAAATTAGCAACTGGAAAACGACTCATTGCTTACACGGCAAAAACAGAGCTTTTTTGTGGTTGGCGAGAAGCTTCTCAACGTACTGGCTGTGCAGAAAAGCAGGGAAATTTGGACCTTTCAATCTGAACTGAACGGAGCATCGGAACATTGAAAAGTATTTGCCATGTTTTATTCATAACAGCTTAATGTTTCATCTGAGAGTTTTGGACCCATTTAAATCCTGATTAATGTTGCATTCTGATTCGGGATATTTTCTCTCATCCGAGTCACAAAGGCCACTATTTCCCTCTGTTGACAGATAGTTTCAGCCATGTAGCTGAATAATATGATATATTTTGAATAATGACAGGCAATTGTGATCACAAAATCACAAACATGGCGCCATGACGTATATATACGCCAAAATTTATAACTCAACTCAGGTCGACTTCCACAATTTCTGTTCCACGTCTCGTCACTCATTTACTAAATGCTAAATACTCACTACTGCCAATATGATAAATGAGGTATTGCAGCTTTTCCCGCCTTGTCCTGTCACGGTCTGGGGGAAACATCAGTTTAACCAAAGCAAATGGTAATAAATTGAAGCAGCTGAGGAGCACTGACATCCCCGCCACAGTCAAAGGAACCATATTCTAACAGATGCTCTTTGTAATGAAATTTCATGGGCGTTAAAGGCGAAATTAAATCCACACTCATTGGATTTTGTCGGGTCTCAACTTTACATCATTTGATAACTGAAACTGTTTGATAATGCATTGATTATCTACATTGCTTATCCTGCAGTCGGGGGGGGCTCAAGCCTTCCCCAACTGTCATCGGGTAAGAGGCAGAGTTTTACCTTGGACCAGTAGCCAGTCGATCAAGAGGCCACATATAGAGACGTATAACAACCATTCACGCTCTCATTCACAGGTCTGGGCAATTTAGAATCTCCACTGAACCTCTTGCATGTTTTTGGACTGTGGGAGAAAACCTGAAAACCCAGAGGAAACCCATACAGCCATGAAGAGAACACACAAGCCCCACACAGAAAGGCCCTCTGTCGGAATCGAACCGAGGACCCTCTTGCTGTGAGGCGGAAGAACTAACCATAGAGCCAACCCGTGGTTGATAATTTGGAATATAAATCTGCTTTCTCAAAGGAATATAAAGAATAATGTGGTCAATCATTTTGATAGTCTATTAATAATTTAAAGGTTAATTCAATTTATTAATTGATTGATTGATTAATAATCAATTAGTTTATAATCCACAACATTTAATTTAATGTGTGTTTTTAGTTTTTTTAGTTACAGGATGAACGATTTGAACCCAACCTTGAAAAGTCCCTGGGATTTGCAGTGCAATTTGGTTCAGTATTTTTGGAAATTGATTGCCCGTGCACACACACACACACACACACTTACACACATTCTCTCTCTCATATACACACACACACACACACACATCTATCTTTATCATTTTCTAAAAACAAACACTCAAAGCGAAGCAACAGGAAAAGTTTACCTACAGCTACGAGCACACACACACAAACACACACACACAAGAACACACGTGTTTCCTGGCTTACCGGACACACACTAACGATTCTCAGAAAGATGAGCAAGAGCATAAAATTCTCAGTAAAGCAGCAGGGGTCACACACACATGCAAAGACCACTGGGAGACAGAAAAGAAGCATGGATGAAGGCGGGGTGAACAACAGTTTGATCAAACACCACACACACACACACACACACACACACACACACACACACACACACACACACACACACACACACACACACACACACACACACTAATCTGACTCACTCTGTGCTTTAATCCTTCTGCTGCCCACCATCCGAAGATGCTTCCGGAAGTTCCTGTGGGCAGAGAAAACGGTGCGGAGGTGGGAGAGAGAGAATGGCAGAGGCGTAAACAAAATGTAAATAAGGGGTGGGGGGAGAGAGGAAGGGGTGGGTGGGAAACAACCAATCAAACAGGGTGAAAAAGATATTTACTCTAATGATAGGTAGCTCCACAAATATCTGGCTGAGTGGAAAATAGCCCTGATTTGTCATGTCGTCAAAGGGGAATCCTCAACAGAGAACCGCTGCTCACAAGAGAACTGGTGTCTTTTTCTTTATTCTTTATTATTATTATGAAATAAAGTTGTCTAACGACACCAAGACTTCATCCCGCCTGATGGAACGTGATGCGCTGAGCTGTTTGTTAGGAACGGTGAAAGCAGGAGGTTTCTAAATGTAAAATAAATAAAAGGCATGTGATAACTGTAACCTGGATTAAATACTTGCCCCTTCAGTAAAGCAAGTGTAATTACAGTTTAATACAATTCCCATCTATCATTGTAAATTTGGATCTATTAAATGATTAAGGTGACCATATTTGTTGAAGTACATCTTTCTACATTATAAAAAGTTGTCAGGCAGTGACTAACTAACTTCCAAGCACCTGAAAATCCAGCTCTATTAATATCTGGAGATGAGGTAGAGGTGTGCGTGGTTGGCAGGAAGTATGAGGCAGGGTCAGCGTTGATGTCAAAGCTGGAGGCGGCGACGGCGGCGGCAAACTCTGATTCATTAGCAGGCGGGAAAACACCCGAGAAGACGCCTCGGCTCAGACTGTTCGCGAAAAGTTCCGCGGAAGATATCGGCGTCGCGGCCGAACAGAAGTGGAAAACAAAGATGGCGGAGCAGGGCGAGAAAACAACACCCGAGATGTGATGAAGAACTGCAGAAGGGGATGAATAGTACCGGCATAACCATCTCTTAGTTTAACAAAGCAGAAACCGTAGTTAAAAAAAATAAAAAAATTACGGGCTAATGGCTTCCATTTCTGTCAACTCTCAAGTAGAACACGAACACAACGCATTTATTTATTTGTCTGGACGATTCAGCGATCAAACAAAATAAACCCTCCACTTCCTCATTGCCACCTGGAGACTTCGGGAAAGCTTATCTTTTGATTTCAGTTTAGCCAGCAGCGTTCACATGCTCTCATGTTTCCTAGCAACCATAAAATTGTCTGAGGAAATAATGCATTTGTAATGCATCTGTAATTAGAGTGTAATACATATACAGCTGAAATCTGTTTCGTATATTAGTCAGGAAAGCAAGGGTAAGGTTTTTTAATGACTTTCAATGCATCTCTAACGTCATTATTTATGCAAGCGTTGCAAACGAACAATCGTTTTAAATGTTTTGACCCCGTTGAGTCCTCCCTCCTCCGTAGTGATCCTTGTCTGCGTGTGTGCGTGTGGGCATGAATCATAACTGTTTATCGGGTAACAGACAATAAAAATAGGAGCATCACAAAAGGGAAACAATGCCTCCGCCGTGTCCTCGTTTTACCTCCATAAAAGCATACGGTGAATTTCACCTTCTATGGTCCAAACAAATTGTGCCGTAACTCTGATGAATGTCAGAAAAGCTGCATTAGTGTTTGGGAGATTTGACTTCCTGCACGGACTCAGACCTGCTGTGTCTCCTCCCCACTGTCAGTCGTGTCTCCCACTAAGGAAGGTGTGGAGGGAGTTATTTGGATTTAGACAGAAAAACAGGACAAATCCGAGAGAAACCGCGTCCACCTCCGCAGCTGGAGACAATCTGACAGATCCTTCCCAGCCAATCAAACTCTCCCTCCAACTTCCTGTGACGACAGTTTGTGTGACACTGTCTTCCTGTTAAGTTTCCCGCCCGCCGATCGCTGTTGTGAACCTTGCAACGCAGAAAAGAATGACCACGCTATTAATAACGAAGCAATACATTTAATTTCTCTCCTGGTCTAAAGGAGTAGTGCTTTATTCATATTTCTATTCACGGCTCTCTTGGAAAATTCATTTTAGAAATTCGTCTTCAAAAGATTTTGTGCCTTAAATTCATTATCTATGTATTTATTTATTCCCCTCCTTGAGCTGCCACCTTATCGTGTTGGAGGGGTTTCCGGGTCCCGGTGATCCTAGGAGCTCTGTTGTCGGGGGCTTTATGCCCCTGGAAGGGTCCCCCAGCGCGTCTCAGAAGACCAATTATGATGAAAAAAGGAATTGGACTCAGTTTTCCCCTGCCTGGACGCGGGTCCCAGGGGGGCCCAGGGTTTGGACTCGATGGCAAGCGCCCTGTGGCCGGGCCTGCACCCATCGGGCTCGGCCGGGCCCATCTCGAAGGGTCCGCATGGGTCCCTCTTCCCCTGCCTCACCACCTATAGAGGGAGTTGGGTGCAGTGTGAGCCGGGCGGTGGCCTGAGCGGAGGACCTTGGCGGTCCGAAATTGCTTCAGCTGTCCTTCGTTCCTCTCCCTTCCAGAGCATACCTCCACCTCTCTAGATTCTCCCCTACCTGCTCCCTGCTCTCACTACAGATCACAATTGCCGTCGAGGACAAATACAGTATTTTCTGATTCTGAGTCTGATTCACAATGTCATCTGCAATCATCATGGTCCATGGAGATTCCTGTCTAGCCTCATCTGTCAGCCTGTCCACCATCACTGCAAACAAGAAGGGGCTCAGATCTGATCCCTGATGAAGTCCTTCCTCCATCTCACCTCACAGCTCACATACATGTCCAGAACCAGTCTAACAGACTTCTCTGCCACTCCAGACTTCCTCATACAGTACCATAGTACCTCTCTCTGCACCCTGTTGTATGATTTCTCTGGATTGTCATGAATTCTTCAGTCAGTTATTCATGCTGATAAAAAAATATCACAGAAAACAGAGGGAAAATCAGTTTAATTTATGGTCGATATCAGACGGAGATAATAAGATTGCCAGGGGCCGTGCTGGAGAAACTCTTGTAGATATAAAAATGTTTATGACTATTCTACTGAATGTACATAATATTGTTTTTCCATAATCTTTTATGAATGCTCTTTTCTGCTTGATTGCTGTGCCATGTCTCTATTGATGCAGATACATTTCTCAAATGTGTTTTTCTCTAAAAATTGACCGCACATAAATATTTTTTCTTTACAATCTTCGGCTTCCCTAAACCCCTTCCCTTATCGAGGCATACATCCAATTTCTAAAAGTTCATTGAAGACATGAAGAAATGCTCACAATGTTACAATAGCTGCCTCCACCGCCAATCACAATAGTTCTCGTTAAACTAATGGAAGTGTGATGTTTTCAGAGTGTCTGTAAAATCTCTGCAGACTCCCCCATCCGAACCCCTAACCCCTCTGAACCCCTCACTCCTCTCCATCCAAAAGTAAACTTTGTTGACAGCGCAGATGGACAACGGGGAGATGTGGCAAAGACGAACGGCGCGGTGTCACTCTCACCATGTGCACATGTGTGACAGATCATTAGGGCCCGGGTGGGAAGGCTTCACGGTGGAGGCGCCAAACCTGTTAGATACCAGTTCCTCTCCAAGTGCAATGGATATTCTTTCGGCGAATGCTTCACTCTGTCTCCCTGTGAAGTTACTTTTGATGCAACAGAGAGATCCGAGTGTCCAGATCCTGTTTGAGTTAGTGTATGGGGCCTCCTGCTGTGGATACTGGCTTAGTTATTCGTGGTTTATGTGTCTTTTTATCCTTTTCTGCCAACTTGGGTTTCATGATTTGATTTATTCCCCTTTCCTTTGGTTATTTTCTAACTTGTCATGTTTTATTCCTTTTCTTTTTTTCCTCCACCTGTGTCACTTAATTAATTCCTGTCTACCGTATGCCTGTGGTGGATTCCTGGTATTCCGTTCGTTTGTTTGGTATCTCAATTAAAAATCAGCTTATTGGATTCCCGTCTGCCTTTCCATCTGCACTGGTGTACCTGACACAGATCTTTTTGATTGTATTGGCATATTTCACTTTGGCCCGAGGATAAAGGCGAGATTCCCCAAGATGAGTGGTAAAAATGAAACCAAGACATTGGGGCATTGTAGCAGATCGTGCAGCAAGCGGATCCTTTCATCTAGCTAACAGCGGGTTACAACCTCACACCGCCGTGATGTGACTCTGGCTCAGCCAGATTAGGCGCGGCTGTAAATAAACAACAACAGAGGCAGAGAAGAGTGCGAGCAGCAATCGGGCAGAACACAGGGTCGCGGGAGACGCCTCGTACCTGTGTATGACTTCTGCTGAATCCTGCTCCCTCCCTCTCCTTTTTCTCTGCACAAATCCCCGGAAAGCCCTGCCAGGACGTGGCACAATATAAAAAGGGATGAGAGGTGGTGGTGGGGGGGGACTGAGTGAAGCTGGCGCAGCAAAGGGGCAGGAGAGCGCGGAGAGGTTTAAGCTGGGGGCCGTGAGCAGCGGGGTTTACATTTGCTGTGAAGGAGAGGATGTTGTCTGCAGGCATCAGCTACCACGGGATGAACATGGCTGAGAGCGAAACCTGATCAGTTCACCCCTGCATCTCAATCCGCAGGCCAAATGCCTCGGCATCCAATAATAACAACCCCATTTTGTCTTCACGCTACTCCCCTTTTCATCATAGGGATTTAATCATTTTTCTAACTTTCCAAGTAATTGATTTGTAACCCCTGTCTGCAGCTAGAAACCCAAAGCGGATTTTTAGCTAATCTTTATTTTGTATCTCCAGCCATATCTTATACCGTCGTCTTCTTAAAATAATCCGCTAAGTCAGTTTTTCGAGTTTTTCAGATAATACAAAAAAGGACGAGTCATATGTTGAATAACAAGTTGATTTAGGCAAAAAAAAAATCATTTTTTCAAAAAATTACTGAGGCAATTATTTCAACAAGGAGGCGATATGTTAACACGAGCCTTTTGAATAAACCGCCAAAAGGTTCACTCTGTCGGAGCACAGGAAGTTCAAATCAAAGGGTTCATAAAAAGGCTTTGGGTTAGTTGGGTTTAGTTAAGCAAGGGTGTGGTTGGCGTGGAAGTGGGAGAGCAGAATGAAAATGTTGGGCTTAGATTGATTTACTCATAATTCGTGATTCCCTTTTACCATTTATGTAGCGGCTAAGTCTTCCTAGACCGACTGAAATGCTATGATAATGACCGAGGATCAAAATTCAATACATTTTCATACAGTTTCTCCCTTGACATTTTCTCGGGTTTGAATACACTTCTGAAACTGGAGAGAGTAGGATCAGGCATACGTGACTCATAAGGATTTCCGTACAATAAATTCCTGTGGCTCACTAATTCTGTACGTTTCGAAGACCACTTCACATTTATCAAAAGGTATGGTGGATACGAGAAATAACGTCCTTCCAAAACTAAACATACAAAAACCACTGCTGCGTCGCAACCACTGAACTGAATCTTTTTCCGATGATCTCGGACAAAATCAAGCAAATGAGCCGCGCTTCCATGATGAGGGAAGTGTTGGTTGGCCCATTAGCCATGGTCTTGGTCTGTAGATTGGCTGGGCAGCATGGATGGTGATCCCGAGATGATGAAAACAATGTGATAAAAAAAACCTCACATTGATATGTTACTTTAAAAACAAGAATGTGAGGACTGATCATGGAGATCCGCCACCATTGCCTAAATCCACTTGGGTTTCATCACCACTGTGATATAAATTGAAGTGCTACAGTTGGACAGCACTGTACCTGAGAGTACCTGCAGTGATACATTCCCTAACAATGAATTTGTGTCTTTTTAACTATTTGGTTTTGTCTATCTACTCAATTTGCCTTCAATACATTTTTAAATACAAATACCTTTTGCACTTACGGCAAATAAAAAAATCCAGCCATTGCCCACGTTTCTCCTCATGTGTTGCAGAAATCATGACGAATATAGGCGCTATGACAGTTCTTTAGTGTGTACTATGCAATGCAATGCAATATTTCATTTTTAGCTTAAATATGTCAATCGCTATTCTCTACATTCTACCCGTCGTGGGTGAACCATGACAAGTAGCTCAGTCACATGAGCAGTACCCGGGGAGAGTAGTTGGGGGTTCAGCGTCTTGCTCAACAACACTTTGTGTTCCCAGTTGACCGCTCTCTGAGCCACGGCAGCCCTTTAAAAGATAGACTAAACTATTACTAAATACTACATTTAGACTCCACTTGAACACTTGCAATGCAGAAAATGTGGAAGGCTCCTCCTGTCAGGAGGATTTCCATGAGATTCTGGGGTGTGCGTGTTGGAGATTTTGTTCAGTTCATTCGTAAAAGCAATCGTGAGGTCAAGCAGTGATGTCGGACAAGAAGTCCTGGCTCACAGTCTTTGTCTTAGTTCATCCCAAAGGTGCTGGAAGGGGTTGAGGTCAGGGATCCGCACAGGCCAGTCTTGTCTTTCCACACTGAACTCACGTTCGACAAACTCAAGCAAGTGGATCTTGCTTTTTGTCCTGGTGAGGTCAAGCTAGCACTGAAAAGGGCCAGTCTCACAAATTGGAGAACAAAAGTTTCCAAAAGTCTTGTTTGGCTGGTGCATTTAGAGTTCTCTTCTCTGGAGCCCCATTGCTTAAAAAAACAGCCTCATCATATCAACCTTCCTCCAGAACAATTGGCACTGAGGAAGGTAGTGTTCCAGCATTGCACACAACTCATCCAGGCGGGAAATAAAAATATAATTCATCACTCCACTAGAAATGTTTCCACTGCTCAGGTGGCAGTGTGCTTAGATGGACATGGTTCCGTCCAGTGCTCATAGCTGGTTGCTAATAAAAAACATTTCAAGGAGGTTTTTTTGCTGATCTTGGTGCCAAAGGACATTCTGAGTGGTTACTGAGTCAACAGCTCTGTGGCATACATGTACACCTCCTCTCAGTGCTGACCGGCCATTGCACTAAAACGCTTCTGCTCTGAAATAACGTCGCTATCAGTTGACGGAGACAATCTTGTTAGAACCCACAGAGTGCCTCGGAGCCACCACTGTACACCAGCCTGCCATGAGTACAGTATGCGTGTATTTCAGACTTTGTTGGCAGCATATTGGGGCTACAAGTAGTGATTCTGCTGATCATTGTACCAAATGTATACGTTTTCTCTCAACCAGTGCTGAGTACACAGTTCTCTGCTGTGCTGCACTATAATCAGAATACAATATGTGTATGGGAAATGTAAGTCATTCCAATTCTAATATCTATATATTACATTACTGTTTTAAGAGTAATCATATAACAGGTCACTGATCACATCCATTGAGTCATTCTTTGTGTCTGTTCCACGGTGACTATTTTCAAATTATATTTTATGCATTATAATTATTAGCGTAAGATAATCTACTGAAGTCACGGATACTTGATGCATCAGTAAGTTGAGCAACATTCATTCATCAATTCATCCCTAATTAATTTATGATTTGTAACCGTGTTATAAAGAACATACTAAATATGTACTAAAATGAACTAACTGAAAGTTCTAATTCCAAAAATTCAATTGGTTCAATACACGGGTTCTCATGTTTGCACCTTTTTTACTTCTAAAGACCTCTGTGGTACAGTCAATTCCAAATACAGCTGAGGTCCGGCAACATATTCAGTGACAATTACTGTGTGTGAGTGTGTGTGTGTGTGTGTGTGTGTGTGTGTGTGTGTGTGTGTGTGTTGGTGTTTGTGTTTCGCAGCGGCAGCACCGCAAAAGGGTCATGTAAGCCGAAAGGATTGTGCTCAACCAACCCTTGGATGTTACTCTAACTAGGGTTGGGAAGATTTTCCGCCGTACAATGGATTACACTGGACGCTGTCCCTTCCTTTGCAAATCCTTTGACTTATTATTTTGCTAAAATTCAAAATGAATATTGCTTGTGCCAGTTCAAAATTGAAAACGACCTCAACCAAAACACAACCACACACAAACCTTGAGGCTATCTACTCTCCTGCCATTTCTTGTTAGGGTGCATTGTTAGGCGGACTGCGATGGGCCGTTACGGAGCAGCAGTTAGAGGTAAGCAAGTCTCAAATTGGAAAGCAAGCGGGGAAGAATACTCACGATATCCTGTTTTGTGTGTCCCAGGATCAGTCGGCATGCGATGCGAACCGAGAAGAGAGGAAAAAAGTCACATTGAGACACCAGTGAGCACTGAGTCCGAAAAACAAAGACAGTCAGGACCGAGAAAGTAACGGGATAATGGGTGTCCTTGTCTGACCTCACTGAATGAAACCCGACACATGAGACTGCAAGTATCCATTATTACGCGATTAATTGCTCTGCAGACTTACTGAAGAGTTACTTTTTCATGTAGAAACTGAAGGCAACTGCATGGTCCGAACATCCAAGATGAAAAGTATAATTGAGGTCTGAAGGATCAATAGGGGCAGCAATGATTGGAAGTGACAGGTCTTGTAATTGATTGATTTGTTTTTCTAAGACACAACAGACTCCCCGTAAATCTTCAAGTCTGCAGACTGTCAGGTTTTGAGTTGGTGCCAGAAGGCAGCAATTGGCAGTAGCAGTAATCAGAATAAGTCCTTTTTCCATGATTCCTGATCAAAACTCTGTTCTAAGAGTGGTTAGATCATTTGCAGACTTTACTTTGAGGCAAACCAATGGCTGGCTCGAGCTCAGGAGTGGGCTAGTTCCACTCATCTCTGCTCCTTTTAGACCTCAAAAGTTGAAAATGTGGACCAGTGTCATAATATCCTGGATATCCCTTTTTAAAAGAACAGAAAAATGTAGTCGATTCATGGATCCTGGTCATCATGTGATCACAACAAGCCCTTCATGCATTTCAGTGCCGCTAGTTCAAGGTTAATCTCACAATGATATCATAGTCTTGAATTTGGTAAGACTGTCCAACCAAACTTGGACAATGTGAAAGTGATAACGAGGATTTTGGTCATTTTCGCCATTCCATTAGGACCTGATGACCTGCGAATGCACCCGCTAGAGGAACTTTCTGGAGAAAACCTCCCGCCCTTGCAACTACATCGCTGCTCATCAATTATTTAATCTGAACAAAGAAAAAGGGGATTTGGTGTGATGGATTGCCCTCCTGGAGCAAGCTCTAAAGATCTTCAAGCACATTTTTATCGCTCAGCAAAACGAATATCAATAGAAGCCCAAGAGGTAGATTTAAATCAAGCTTTGGCTAAATTTGGACAATTTATATAAACATGGTAAGTCAATATGTTGAAGTTTGGGTCTCGATAATCAGATATGTGTATGATGCTTGAAGGTTGGACACTCACGCCTGCATAGTTGTGGTGGCAGTCTGGAAGGAGAACATGTTCTCCTTGGGGAACCAGTTAGCATCATCTGCAAGAGAGGAAAAGAAACACAAAGTCAAGGAGCGAAAGGATAAAAAAGACGGGTGCTATAAAATGCACTTTGAATATTAACAAAGTCAATGCATGGGACCAGCAGACGACCCCCAGATTCTTTCAGTCCATCACTCGACAAACGGAGAGAGGAAGACACACAGGAAGAGAGAAAAGAAGACAGACGAAGAGTTAGAGGTAAAGACAACCATGTCCAACTTTGGATTATCGAAATCGGGGTTGGGTTTGAAAATTAATTTAAGAATCAGGGGAAATTACATTCACTAAGTTCAATTTGACTGTTTAGATTGGCTGTTTTTTCAACACGAGTGCAGTTTAAACAGTGGATGGTCCATTCTATCCGTTCTATTGGGTTGTGATCCGTCGGTTCTTCCTGTCACTCCCAGATAAAGTGAATAAGCTGCTTTTCATCCAGTTTACCCTTTAGCTCTGGACTTTGACCACATCTGCACGAAATGTATTCCTGTTATATAAAATTCCTTTCCAAGCGTTTAAAAACAAGGAGAAAGCGAGGTGGCAAGCTAGTGTAATGATGTTACGTGGCATTGGGTCTCTGGACAAAGTCAATACGCCGTGACTACAGTCTAATTAACATTTTTATGTGGTTGAGCAACATTATGAATGCGGGGATAAATTACTCTATTTGTTCTGTCAATATTTTATCAAAATTCCCAGACACCAGACGTCTGTCTGTACCCAAAGCATACGGTGGAGATGTTGGGCGTTATTTATCTCATGTCGCCCACTCATCACAAACAAACATTTTACGAAGAGCTGGTGGAAACAATCAAAACCGAACTTACATCTGCAGAGAAACAACGGACACCCAGTAATACTTATCACATGCTGGGTTATTACAGTATGCCCTGCCTATCTCTGTCTTCAGATGAGGGAACGCCAGATGGACATTAACAAAGACCGCTCTCGAGTCATAATGTTAATATTCTCCATTTGTTTTTAAAATTTTACATTGTCCGTTTATTGTTTGTTTTGTGGTTGTCTCCATCCCAGACGTGACATTTTGAAAGCTGTAATTTTAGAGCATTAGAATTTAGATGCTATTAAATGATACTGAACACTGCAATGCCGGTGGCTTATTGACCATTGAACTGTATTATCTGAAGAGAATACTACGGACAGCCCTGGTGTCTCTTAATAACTTTAGATTGATAACTATTTATAAAAATGTTTTTTTTTCTTTTCATTTAAACATCTGAAATTACATTAGCCTTGACATTAAACCCTCCCTGGGTGTCCATCATCACGGACGCCTAAACATCCCACAGCACCTGAATGCCACTCACACGTCCCTCATCTACGGATCCCACATTTAAGTCTTCTCTTTTTTTCACATATGTATATATAGATATATATAAAAAGATTATTTTACAAACCAAAATAGCAGCAAATCTTCAAAAGGCTTAAATTCACCAAAAAAACGATTCCTATTTAATAGTGGAATAATTTCATGAGAGTGTAAAATCCTTTTCCCACTTGAAAATCTTGGGTTGTTCATTAATCTTTAAACAGAATATTCATCTTTTTCTCTGTCGTCTTTGTGACTTTTTGTTATATTTTAAATTACATTTCAGAACATGAAGGAGAATGTAAGGGGCCATTAAAACAAAGACCCCAATCTTCTCATCTGCGAGGTCTCACAAACGAGCCAAGATGACCCTTTGACCTAATTCTGGTCCCTTTCTGTGTGTCCTCCACCCTCTCACCTCTCTCCAGCCCAGTCACTCGGTCCATACTCCATATCCGCTCTAGAGGCTGGGGCTGCTTGCCTTGCTCTCGGGAGGCGCTCTCAAGGTCCAGGGATCCCTGGCTTCGCGAGGGGGCGCTGCTACAGGAATCGCAAGCCAACCCGCTGCATTCCGCCTCCCCTTTCCCACTTTCTCCCCAGCCGCGGATGTTGTGAGCGCTGACCGAGGTCTGCAGCGGGGGTTGAGAGAGGTGATGGTAGTGGTGAGAGTGGTGGTGGGACGCATGATGGGAGTGAGACGCCGCCACGCTCAGAGACTGCTGGTTGCTGCTGCCGCTCCCGCGCGCCCCGCCGCCCCCCTCGTTGCTTGAAGATGCATTAGGGCCCGCGGCAGAGTGGTGGTGGTGGTTACTGTGGTGATGGTTGCTGTGATGGTGGCTTCCTCCACAGCTGCTGATGCCACGGCTGCTGCTGCCGCCGGTCTGGTGGTACTGGGTTGGAGACGATGAGGTGGACGAAGGGGAAGTGGAAGGTTGTATCAAGGTGGTGTGGCTACTACCGCCACTACCACCACCCCGGGACCCCAGGCCCCCGCTCCCTGACTTCTCCTTCAGGACATCCAGTTCTAGGCTCTCTTTACTGCCCCGTCCGCCACTCATCAGCATACCGTGCTGCGTGGTAATGGTGTACACTCGGGCAGGCTGCAGGGTGCACTCAACACACTTCTGCTGGTCCTCCTCTGCTGAGAAGCTGCGCTCGAGGGAGAGTCGCGCCGGCTTGCCGGAGACGGTGATGGACGGCGGTCGCTGTTGAAGGCCGAGCCGGGAATTCAGCTTCTGCTCTGCGTTTTCCTCCGAGCCCTTGGTGATATCGGAGTACGGATGACGGCGGTTGTTGTTGTCGGGACCGATTGTATTACTTGGCGACTCTGGGTCGGCACCCACCAGGGTTTCACACAGAAGATGAGCTGGAATTTAAAAAAAACGGAAAAGGTGATAAATACAAATACATCACAACAGGAAATGCAAGGCGCTAAAAGAAGGCAAGTTGAGGGATGTGATCGAAATAATCCCCTCTATTGGCCGCTGGAGTGACATAAACAGCCTGGCGTTTTTATGGAGGGACACGGTGAAGGAGGCGGAGGATGAGGGGAGAATAACGGAGTAACAGGATGGATGAGTGGCAGGATGGCAGAGACGCTGACCTGATCCGTTTCGGTTTTCAGGGTGTGTATGGGACAGGTACTCTCCGAATGCTCGTGCTGCTCTGTAGGGACACACATGACACACATAAAAACATTCATTTATGGGTGGATAGGAAGGGCGAGTGGGGGAGGAGAAGCAGAGAACAGAGAAATGTGGGTTTTTTTGTAAATTAGAAATCTGACTGTTTTCTCTGTAGGCTTGTGCCACTCCCAGATTAAGACGCCTCTGTTGGAAAGGAGGCATTGCAAGAGGAGACAGAGCGAGGAACCGCTTCAGTTGCACTTGATTTACCAGCGCAACCTAGTCCACTGCTGAATGTCACCGTGACCAGCGGGCCATAACTGAGTATACATGCACAGGGGATATGTGTGTGTGCGTGCGTGTGTGTGTGTGTGTGTGTGTGTGTGTGTACTCATGTATGCACATGTATAGTGCATCTCCCAGCTTGGGGAAGTTTTAACCTTGAGAGCAAGAGAAGCCTTCTGTCCATATATACATCCCAGGAGTGCGGGTGCAGCTCCGTTTGTTTCTAAGCATCGCACCCAGAAAGGCTCTGCAGACATCCGGATTCAGCCAAAACCAAATTACATTCATAGCCTGTGGTATGGCGGCTGAATGGCAGCGACCATACCAAGTCGAAAAGCAGCAAAGACAAACAAGGCCTCCCATCAGATAACTCTTGGGGCCCATGGGAAGACGATATACCGCTACCACTGCAATAACTGTAAACAAACATTTACTTTTAGCGATGATGATTGGAGCAAATGAGGACAGCACACAATATTCTGCGCATGTTAACGTATTCACAGAGCAACCGATGGTCTGTTCAGTTGATATGCAGTGCAGTCCGGCCAGTTGTTTAGTATTCATTCATTCATTCATTATTCATTCATTCATCATTCATTCATTATCGCTGCACGCTTATCCATCCACTCAGGGTCGCGGGAGGGCCGGAGCCTACCTCAGCTGTCACCGGGTTCACCCCGGACGGGTCACCAGCCAATCACAGGGCCACATATAGAGACATACAACCATTCACTCTCCAATTCAGATATTTGGGTATATCAAGGTCTCCAATAAACCTACTGCATGTTTTTGTACTGTGGGAGGAAACCGGAGATCTCAGAGGAAACTTCGCTGGACACGGTGGGAGCATGCAAAAAGAAAGGTCCCGCGTCAGAATTGGAAAGGGACCTTCTTGTTACGCCTATATTTATTTTTGCCAGACTAAGATTGTATTCAAAGCTCTCCATTCCGGTCACAGCCACGCTAACAAACGACATACGCTTTTAAGGGCAGTTAAGACGCTCACAATGTTTACATGCCAGCTAAATTTCCTTCGAATCATTTGGTGCCGAATATGAATAAACAAAGAGTAAATCTACAGATGACAAGAATTCTACAAAATTCTCTTAATCAGCCATATCATTTATGCTAATCTACTTGTAATATACTGTAATAAATTGTGCTAAGCCACAATGTTACAGTTACTGTACGGATAGCAGACTAATCTAATGCTAAGATGGCGGGATAACCAGCCTTCAGCTAAAATCACTTGTGGTTATTAGCACGTCATTAAAGCAGAATGACATGATGCGAATACAAAGGAATAAGTATGACTGGAGACAAACCTGTAGGCATTGACTGCATGAGCAGCATATTTAATGCAGCACTTCTGATTCAGAATTCGGAGTCACAAATGAATCATGTATTATTGAACAATTTCTCAAACAGCCCATGTCTTTAACTATGGTATGGATTAAGAGAACCCAGAAAAGTAGTGAGCTATTGGCATCAATCATTTTGGTATTTTTCTCCATCCAATGTTTGCTTATTGCTTATTCAACTTGAATACTCATTGTTCCGCTGGATTCAAATAGACTCCAAAATGGGCAACAACAGACTGACTGATGGATCCAGTGTGAGTCAGCATTCTTCTTTTTTTTTTTTTTTTAGTAGTTTAAAAAATTCTCTATGTATAATTCATCAAGATTACAGCGATGTAAAATAGCTCGATGCGCCAAAACCTGCAGTAGCTGTAAAGGAGGACAAAGAACTGTTTACAGCTATTGGTGAAATTGGCACAAATGGTCACAGTGAAGTCCTCCAGAAGCATTAAGGGAATGCTCACAAACACACACACACACACACACACACATAAAGACACACACACACACAGAAAGGAGTATGTATTTGAACAAAGAAACCCTACGAATATTTGGGAATCCGTTGAAATACACAGCTTCTCAAGGTCGTAATGACAGCCCTTAAAGCCTGTCCTGGGACAGCACATACTTGCTGCATCATTAGGAACCAGCAGGAATTCAGCGAGGAACGGCACAGATGGTATGAATCCATCGCCCCTTCTCGCTTACACTGACTTTTCTTGTTCAAACTCCCGCTGCTCCTCTGACTCGTGCCCTGTGCTTTTCCTGACAAACAGGATTTATCTGGAGAGGCCCTGTACGGAGCCGCTTCACGTGTTGAAATGACATATCATGGGGGGGGACATTAACTCGCACAACAAGTCAATCAATGTTAAATATGCGTTTTGGAAACTCAAGTCAGGTTTTGCAAGAGGAACGGTTGTAATCCCCCGTGATGTGGTGTCCGGTCCCTAAAGTGGATGGTGAAAATATGACAGTGGAGTTGCTGCAAAAAAAACAGCTGCTCATACTTTATTACTGTGCATCCAGTTCCATCCTGCTATCTTACAAATGATAGCTCACCATTTCATCTCCACCACCATCCTCATACATAAAGCACGTGCCAACAGATAACAGTTTGTGCACTAGAGGACAAAGTCATCTGATAAAACACGCAGGCTCTTCTGGCAGGCCTGCCGTTAAGTCTAACATTTTTTCCTCAGTCTGACACTGAGATCTGTGGACTCCGTATATCCCGCTGTTACCCTTTGAACATGTAAAGGACACAGCATCAATCGTCATGTGTCAGATATTCATTCATTTATTCATTATCTAGACTGCTCTTCCAGCACTTAGGGGATGCTGGAGCCTATCCCAGCTGTCATTGGACAGGAGGCGGGGTTCAACCTGGACGAGTTGCCTGTCGACCACAGGGCCATATATAGAGACATACAACCATTTGCCTGCTCATTCACAGGATTGGACGATTTCAGGTCTCCAATGCAGATGTTTTTGGACTGTTTTTGGACTGTGGGACGAAACCAGAGAACCCCAGAAACACAAAACATACTAACGCCACATGGAAAGGCCCACCTCAAGCAGAATTGAACCAGGGACCTGCTTGCTGTGAGGCAGAAGCGCTAACCGGGCTGCCACATGTGGGAGAAATTGTGGAGAACAGGCAGGAAATTATCCCAACACAGTGATCAATCTGGGCATTTCTTATATTAATTTGCTTTGATTCTTCGTTGCACTTTGTTGGCATTTCTTTTATAAATGACGTTGTTTTTTTTATGTTTGAATTTCACCCCAGTTGCTCAAAACACACAGCGACATATTGTGACATTTACTGCGACGTGTGAACGCCATCCGTGTAAGACTGAGATAATTTCAGTTTCACGCAAAAGTGACTTCGGTAAAAAATATTTCAAGTTTTGTTATTTGTGCACATGCTATTGCTAACAATATGCTGTCTTTAATGCTCTTCAATGACCTGCTGTATGGAACATGCTAACAACCTACAAATTATCCTTTGCTGAGTTGGGTGTTTACATTCACAATAGGTTTGTGAGATTTCATGTGTTTATGCTGCGTCTCAGCATCACATTCTCTTTATCTATTGGGCTAATCCCAATAATTTCAACGATGTATTTCAATCAGTTTACTGTATTTATTTTGACCCCAGATAGCAGCACTTTGCAGCACTCAGCTGCAGTAGCCTTATGAAGATCGATCTGCATAAGACTAGTAAGCTGAGAAGATGCTGTTGATTTATGTAAGATTAAGTGCAGACATAATATTAGACTTGAAATAGATATATGAATGTAGTATGAATTCCAAAAAAATGATCACTCTCAGAAATTCATTAGCAGCAAGGATCTTAAGATACATCAAACATTTGCTTTTATTAATGAAAGCGCATAGTGCATGTGCAAATGAGATATGATATCTAATCTAATATATAAAAAAACATCACAAATATTTCATGTTTGCAGGGTTTGTAGGAGGCGAGGATCAGGTCATCTGTTTGCAACCCATGTCATTTTGTAAAAGCTTTGACCGGTTAATAGAACCGTCACCCGTTTCTCCTCCCGCTCAGGTCATCCAACGTGCCCACTCAGATGACGGGGACTTGTTGTATGCTCAAACCTTCTTCTGCCGGCCAACACACATACTGCTCAAAACCTGCCACATAAACATCAAGGTCTGGCCGTCACCACTGAATGAGCTGATGGAGTACAGGAATAAATCTTGTCTACCGAGGGCCCCATTTTCAAAGCCGTGAGAAGACGGATTATGGGCATGGACAACCACAGACCCTTGCTGCAAAAGGCCTGTTCATCGGGTTACTTTTGGTCAAATATTCCTCATTCTTCCCCCTAGGCTGTCCCCCACACAGCATGTAATTTCATTTTGTAATAATCTCACATTATTAAGCATTGATAAGGCATTATTAAAGGTCTAATCCCTAAATTCATGAAGAAAATTTCCAAAATGAATAAAGAACAGCAAGTGATTTATATAGGGAATGAGTCCATCAGAGACCAGCCCTTTTTAGATGGTTTGGAGATAAAGTCAGACAGAAATGGTTTGGATATGTACAGAGGACTGGAGGTTTGGAAGACCGAAGTGGAGGTTCATGGGTGGAAGGATAGAGGACACGAAGTTAGTTGGTGTGAGAGAAGAGGATGCAGGAGAGGGTTAGACGGAGGCAGACCATTCGCTGTGGCGACCCCTGAAGGGAGCAGCAGAATAGAAAAGGAGTGATGTATACACACACACATACAGACATGGAGATGCATACATACATACATATATACATATTTATATTTACATGTAAATACATCTATATTTCTGATAAATACAGCTATTTTCTGATAAATTGGATAATTAATAATATGTTAATTGATTGCATTTTCATTGTTTATAAAAATGCAATATGCACACGCACATACATACATATGCATACATATATTCACACACACATACATACATATACACATGCTGTATGTATATGCTTTTTCTTGGTAAATAAGATTTTCATTGATTATAAATTATGCATTCAAGACTTCAAAACAAAGTATTTCATCAAGTATAAAGCAGCTGTTTAAGAGTCAGTTGCAGTTAATTATCCTATAACATGTAAGTTTAAATGATTAACGCCATATTTGTTATATTGGTTTATCAAAGCTTTCTAACAGGGATTGTTACGCAATCGCTACCAACCAAACACACGTTTTAATTTCAACTCAGCAAACTAAGATGTCCTCTTTTGCAATCACTTTCAGCAGGGAGCTGCCAAAGTAAACCAAACTCCCTCGGAGTCTCAGAGTCTTAAATGTCCTCCTCGGAGGCTCGGCACGTGTCACAACATCATCCCGCTCCCCTCACTACACCCTAAAAATAGCTCACCATGCATGCCACTGCAACTCTGGCGTACCGCAACCCTCTTTCGGAAGGGGGAGAGATCGCTGTTTGTGTCGGTGTTTACTTGAACTCTTCTCTCGGCGAGGGACATATTTGCATTTTTTAAACTGCATTTTGAACCATTGTCGCGGGCGTGTTTGGGTTAAATCAAGGGCAATTAGGATAGTCCTCGCTTTCCTTAGCATCTTCAAAGGGCTTTCTGATGCCCGGGTAATTCCTTAAGTTTGAAGTTGCAGTCGACACGTGATAATAGCTGAGAGGAAATGGGAATATTCACAGAAAAATTATGATGTGTATTAACAAGTGGCAAACGACTGAGGAGCACTGGCGAGACGATGGGGAAGGAGATTAAGCTGAAAACAGGCTCCATCTCTCCCCGGGGACATGCGTCTTACAAATGGAAATCACCCGCACCGTAACCCTAAAGCCCTTCCTCCTTCATTCTGCTTCCTTTGAATGCAAAATGAGTGAAATAAGATGTGCGTTACTCCAAGCAGGCTGAAAATGTAATTTTCATTGGGAAGGATGGTTCAAGTGCAGTTGCGCGGTTACATTTTTAACTTCTCGAAACTTCTGCATATTTGACCTCATTCAGTTATACCATATTAACTTTATTTTTCTGGCTCAGTTATTTTTCTCTAAGTGCTTTTTCTGTCATGTGACATCATGGTTGTCACGGAATTGTAGATGTTCACATGCTTCTTCATCTCCCCTGGGATCAATATGTTCTTTCCTTGGACTCTACGACTGGTTGCTACCTCGGAAACTACAGTAGGTGCTCTGAGGCTTCAGCTCATGCCGCATTACCAGTAGCCGTGTGCAGAAAAGTTCTGTTCATTTTACTTTAAGCGCTAAGGATCTGTTTTTATCTACGACCAACAGGACCAACAAGCCCTTCAACAATGAAATTTCTACGCATTTCAATGCCTTTAAACTAGATCGCACATTCACCCATTCTCAAGCCTATGGCGGCAGAGCTGCCCTGCAAATCGCTAACTGGACCATAGGGAGCAACCTGGGGATGGACCGGCCACCAGTCAATGACAGAGCCCCCATACAACCTGCTGCATGCTTTTGGACTTTGGGAGGAAGCTGGAGAACCCAGAGGAAACGTACGCAGGGACACAGGGAGAACGTGCAAACTCCCAAAGTGGGAATCGAGCCATCAAGTACCAACTGTACCGACTGTTGCCACGTTCTTCCTCCTGTCTTTGACTCATTCTTCCTCCTGAAGCCACTTCCCCTGGTCAGTTTTATCTTGGCAATGGGGCTAAAGAAGGAGATCCCCCCGTCGTCATAGAAACTCGATGGGTTCAGCGGTACATATGCATAGTGACCTTTTTTGTGAGCACCTGGATGCGATTCCGATCGTGTTTTTGCATTAGGTGTGAACATGCATTTGTCAAATATATAATATAGCAGGTAAATAACTTACTTATATATGTAACCTTTAACATTACTCACATTCACCAACAGACCTGATCTATGTAGTGTCGTAGAATACTGGGAATAAAAGTAGAATCGAATAAAACAGATTTAGAAAATATCGGAAACCCATTCAAGGCTCAGGCCGGATTCTGACGACTCAAAAGGTTACACAGAGATAAACGACTTCACATCAGGAAGCCGGGTTCTTTGAGAAAAGCACTCTTGATATATAATGGCGCCATGTATGGTATTTCACTCCATTATTGATCCATATCTAACAAACTCATAGCTCTGCCCCGTGGGTTCTAATAACATCTGACAGAGTGACCATATATCTTTAGAGGACAACAGCCTTGTGGTTGAAAACAGGCCATCAGTCCCCTGGCAGTGTTCCCATCGGTCTGAATATCATCAGAGCTAATGTCTCCCCAGGCATCTCTCCTTTGTAAACAATGAGCTGCCAAGCATGGAGATCCCTCACTCTTAATGCTCCTTAATCGAATCCTCCTCGCGGATGGACTAATTGAATTGGGTTTCCCGCAAATAAACACACATGCACAGCTGGCGTGATTAAAACCTGTAGAGAGGTCTGCGGCATGTGCTCAAAGCCACGGGGACTTTTGAAAATTGCAGTCTTGAGTTATTAGGCGACACGTGGGAGGGGAGCTCCGGGAGCCGGGAGCCGAGGGAAATGTCAACGGCTCACTGGAAGTCCGTTCAGTGAAACAAAGCTCAGAGACTGTGAAAAAGAAAAAAGAAAAACCCACAATCCTCTGCTGCTTCTACCATCAAACTTGATACACGTCTCACATAAATGGGTTGCTCGGCCTTTTGGTACCACGTTCGGTAACTTAAACAACGACTCCCGTCCAATTAACCCACACCGCGAGGTGTTATCCTCATATATGCTCTTTCCTGTCATTACGCTCTTGACCGTAGTATGACGTAATGAGAGGGGGGGAACCTTTTTCACGCTTCATAAAAATGGGAGAGAAGAAAAGTCTCTCTGAGTGGCATCTGAGATAAGTTGTTGAATGAATGAACTCATAAGAGCAATTCAGCAGATACAGGTTTTATTCCTGCTTAGGTACATTTATTGAGGAATGAACAAATGTTTACTTTGTGACATTTGGCCTTGCACTTTCTGCTGCTACCTTTAGAGGAAAAAAAAACAACTTTGTTTCAGGCGAGCTCGCTGACTCTTGGAAGCTGAAATGCTCATTCTGCCACTGTCAGGAAATGAAAGATGGAGCACTTTAGATTATCTTTCAAATGGGAGGCATCATCCATCATATTAACACATTGGGTATCTTGATATCTGAATATCCTTATCAACGTTTTTTTTTTTCCCTAAAAAGGATATTAAATAGGACCTGGAATGCACCAATCAACCCTTTACAACAATGTGATGACTTTTTCAATGTATCTTTAACCTTATGCATTACACACATACACAGTTATATTACATGGAACAATGTTTTGTTCTGCTTCATATCAACACTGGCCCTTCAGGATTTGCTGAAATTAAATGACAAAAATAAATAACATTTGATTGACCAATGAACAGCCATATTCAGGGTTACAGTTTGGCTTTGGCCACACTTCCCTGTTGTGCATTGAATTGACTTGGCCCTCATTCAGGGTTACTGATATGGAGCCAAAATTCTATCAGGGTACTTTATATTACGAGCACAAGAAATATATTTAAAAACACTATTGACTGAGCCGCTCGTTGAACATGAAATTATACCTGTAATGATGTGGTTTTCTGTTTTGATTGGGGTTATTTTCTATGGCGGTTGTCAAACAAGTGTAAGGTACATTAACACCACCTTCTGGTGGGAGCACCGAGATGCTGCACCGTTTGGGTGAAAATATCATTTTAAGGTAAGATAATACTTTTTTGGGGAAATTGGGCCAATTCATTTGTCACAGAAGCGCCTCAATGTCAATAAATCTGAATACAAATATAAATAGAAGAGACAATTAAAAGGACCAAGACAACAACAAGGATAAAAAAAATTCTGCACCATAATGGGATTGTAACGAAACTAGTATTGCGTTGATAACAACAAAGATAATTATATTATTTGACTTCATTATTTTAATTATATAAGCAACAAAGTGACTAAATGTAAGTTTTTGTCCTCAGCTGGGAATCTGACTCCAGCTCCCAGGATGAGGATCCGAACTGACCGAAGATGAAGCAGAAAAACAATTTTCTTCGTCCCAGCAACAATCTGTCCAGGTATTTGGAACATAAAAGCAAATATTTGTATTTTATAATTGAAGGGGCTGAATAGCCGACAGGTTTAAAAAAAAAAAAAAAAAAGAAAAGTTATGAGGGGAAAGGTTTGTATTTGTCTGAGAAGGGGAAAAAAAAGAAAAATCCTATTCTACGCTGAATGCTCCACCTGCCCTCTGCCCCTTCATCTAAACCCCGGCCAAACACTTCTCCGCCTGGCAGAACCATCGAAGCTGTTTTACCTGGAATTTAGAAAAACAATTTAATTGTGTAGATTGGCGTATCCCTGGGGATGACCGCGTGACCTGCTTCACAACTAGCAATCCATGGGAGTGCACAATGCTACTCACAAACACACACACACACACACACACACAAACACACACACACACTGTGGATTGTGATGTCTGTGGGGATACTTCCTTTATGTTGCCACAAAAATAATTTTGTTGGTGTTTTTTTTTTTTTTTTTACAGAATCACTTGACTGTGGCTTGTGAGCCACCACCATGTGTACGGCAATTTAAAAGGCAGCGTCCCTCAGATTCTTCACATTCTGTTTGTCCAATCCATTCCCCTCCGGAACACTGTGCACAGTGTCAATACTAAACTGTGACACCTTCAATTGTTCATATTGTTATTGCTTACTGCTAATTATTTCTACTCTGTGTCATGATTTGCCAGTCTGTTTGAGATTGGTGGTTAGTTTTATGTGGAGGATTGACAGAGATATCCAAGGTAGGGTGAAACTAAAGCAACAAGGCGCAGCTTATAAAACAGACCAGTCAGTCATCAGTCACAAATCAGCATTGACGTTAAGCTTATTCCAGAATTGTGACTAAGACCGTTATAAAGTTCCCCAGAAACATTGGATTAGGATCATGTACTGACCAGAAAATGATATTGTGTGTCCTTGAAATTCTATAAATGCAGGGAACCTTTTTTCTATATTACTAGTTGCTGAAAATCAAGTATCTGCCTCACCACTCATATTCGCTATATTGGTCCAACAGACCACTGAGAAGGTTTCCCTCTTGAGTGCAACTTGTGTAAAAACTGACTCCACTGATTTTATTTCTTTTTAGCACAGAACCAAAGGGCAATATCGTGACTCTCATATTATGATTGTGTAGAAAACAAATGCCACCATAAAAAGTCAGAGTTTGAATATATTCAAAATGTCAATATTTCTCTTCCAAAATGAACAAAGCAAGAATATTGCAGACAGCCACCTGGATTGAGGATTTCAAACTATAGTCAAAGTATTATTGTGCTTTGCATTAGCCTCCATTACATTAAGCCGCCAATATGTTTGGCCAAACCTGCTTCAGTAGATAATTCTATAAGCGCAAACACATTGATTCATTAATTAATTCATTGATTATCTATTATGCTTATCAAACCACCCTCACTCCCAATATGTCAACCGCCTGACAAAATGTGAACGCTCCCTTAGCATGGCATACTAATGCATTAGAACCCCTTTTTCAACAAACCTGGAGCTTCATTTCTTAGACACACCATGAGAAGCGTCTACTTTCTGGTTCAGCCTCAGTGGAGAAAAATTATTGCTCATTTACAACAGAAACGTGGAAAATACAGACTCCGCTTTTATTAAGGTTAGCTTTAGAAATGGAGACAGACGTTGGTGTAGACATGACTCTTCAGGTTTGTCGCAAAATGTGACGCCAAGGGAACTTGCCCTTAGAGTGGCGATGGGGGGGCGGGGGGGATATCCCAGCTTTCATTGGGCAAGTTGAGGGGTGAATCCTGGACTGGTCGCCAGTCAGTCACAGGACCACATGTGAAGAAACACTCTCCCGTTCACACATCTCCAATGAACCTTCTGTATGTTTCTGGGCTGTGGGAGGAAACCAGAGAACCCAGAGGAAACCCACGCAGACACGGGGAGAACATGCAAACTCCACAAAGAAAGGCCCCCTGTCGGAATCATTCCAGGGACCTTCTTGCTGTGAGGCGGAAGCATTCAACACTGCACCGCCAGACTGATTATCCCTTATTGCATTTTGGTGTGTTTGTTTTTTACTGTTTTAGGCAGCGAGTAATTCCTGTAAGGTTGAAGTGCAACAACTCAGCAACTGCATAAACAGGAAATGAATGAGTGGAATTTTTACAACTTGGACGTCTCTGCTCGATGAGGCTGGAGCCGCTCAAAGTGAAATAAAACAACACACACGCACACACACTTGAGAGCAAAACAAAAGTGTGTTGGCTTTGCAAATAATTCAAAGAATCCACGATACCATGCAACTGTTGACAAAATGCACGTTGTAACAGCCATCATTAATACGATGCATGGCCACTCATAGCCTGTAGTATCAACTAAATGTATATTTGGTGATGTGTTGTGTGTAGTTGTGCTATAGTAGCAGTACTTGTACTGCAAAACTGAAGAGCTAGCAGCATCTTTTAAATCACTAACACCTACAAGTGAGGCCATTCTATGTGGATAGATAGATAGATAGATAGATAGATAGATAGATAGATAGATAGATAGATAGATAGATAGATAGATAGATAGATAGATAGATAGATAGATAGATAGATAGATAGATAGATAGATAGATAGATAGATAGATAGATAGATAGATAGATAGACAGATAGTCTGCTCAGTATTAATATCTGGGTTCCGGTGTAGAACATCTGCTGCTTGCCAGCAGTTAAAGCATCTGGGGACGAGTGTTTCATAACTCCAGACACATTTTCGTGCTCAACTGAGAAGCAAGCAGTGAAAAAAGGAATAAAATAAGTTAGTCGCTGCAGTGTCTCAGCGATAACTTTCCCGGTACTCGTGATGCGAGAACTATACGGCTGACGGAAAATCCAAATTTGAAAACGTCCCGACTGGATCGTATCTAGAGCCACTTGACTCGAGGATGAGAAAACACTGCTCGGTTTCTGATGATAAGACAAGAGCGACAAAGCAATGACCCCTTGATTGAAGGAGGAATTAAAGTGAGTGTAATTCCTCCTTAAATAAACACCGCCACAGATTCAACCTTTTCCCTGAGGGGACCTGGACAGGCCGGCACTGTGACGGGGGGGGGGGGGGGGGGCGCGTTGAAACCCGTGTCACGGCAGAAAATCATTGATGCCAATGGGGCCCCCCCCGACCC
>CAAKHD010013588.1:96372-111294 GCA_901007705.1 Fistularia tabacaria | reverse complement strand
GGGGTGCGAGGATGAGGACCGATCCCTCGCAGCTGTAAGAAGACACACTGAGATCGATGGATCAATAGATGAATAACGGTCATAGATCAGACCTGACCCTGTGCAAATGTTATTACTATGGAAGTAACTCAATATGGAAACAGCTGGAAAACAATAGAATGCACAGTCCTAAGAAAATATCATGTGATGATTTTAGTTTCTATTTTTAGGATTTGTTAAGAATTTCCCTGAGTTGAATTCTAAGTAGTTGTGGAAGTAGATTTTTCATTCACAACACATGGAGATACACAACAGTTCACTCTTTCATCCGTCATATAGAAGAATTCACCCTCTCATTCACATGTCTGGGCAACTGAGGGTCTCTGATGAACCTGCGGCATGTTTTGGGATGAGAAGCTGGAGGAAACTCACGTAAAGAGCATCCAAATTCCACGCCGAAAAGTCGGAATCAAACCAGGGACCTTCTTGGTGCGAGGCAGTTACACTAACAAATGCGCCACCCCTATTTCGATTCTGTTATAAATAAATGTATGATACCTCATGCACTGCACGACATTCCTGTTCAAATATTAATTATATCCAAGAGGGTTTTAGCAACAGTGGCCATCAGACATTTTCAGATCAAATAGCAAATCAATATCAAAGCACTTTTCCTTGGCTACCAGTAAATCGCAGATCGTAATATCTGCTCGGGTCAAATATTCTCAGGGTAGAAATGGGTGTATTTTCAAACCGAGACCTCCTCCTGAACCCGCCCAAGAAGCTCAAATGTATCTCCCTGACTGAGAAGCGAATCTGAAGCCGCAGTAATGAGTTCCCATTCACAATGGAAGTTCCACATCTGACAGTATTTCTAATCTCCAGCACAACTAAGACAAATTAAATATACTGAGTCGCAGTTCGATACACACAATAGTAGGTCAGATTGTCACCTGACAACAATTACCCAACTAGATGACGGTAAAGACCTCATTTCATTATTTGCAAAAGACATCCTGTTTCACGTAGAAGAATTAATCTTTTGCCGGTAAATTGGCCCCCATCACGTCTAAGTCACGGGGCCGGGGAGAGCCGCTCCTGCAGCGCTGCCTATTTAAAATCGTACTCTCTTAAGCATAACTGACAGTTTCACGGGCTCCCTTCACTTAAAGACAGAGAAAAGACAAAAAAAAAAAAACATCAGAGTTGGCAAAACACCAAGCAGTTAAGGAAATTGTTGCCTTCACTCTTGATAGTCACTGTGAGTGCTAATCATGGTACACACACACACACGCACACACACGCGCACAAATACACACACACACGCAAACACACACACACACGCGCCTCTATCGTGTTAGGAGCACTGACATCGGATGAACCGCGCCCTGATTAGCCTTCAAAACATCAAATCAATCAGTTCTCCAATCGGCGGGTCATTTTACCAGCAGCAGGAATTTGTAAGATGTCCTTGGACTTCATACAGGCTTTATTTGCTCGTGCACGCACGCACAAACACAAACACAAACACAAACACAAACACAAACACAAACACAAACACAAACACAAACACAAACACAAACACAAAAACAAACACAAACACAAACACAAACACAAACACAAACACAAACACAAACACAAACACAAACACAAACACAAAAACAAACACAAACACAAACACAAACACAAACACAAAAACACAAACACAAACACAAACACAAACGCAGTCGCACATAAGGGGGGGAGGGGCAAAGCCAAAAAGTAATGAAATCAATAAATAAAATCAAGCACCAGCCGGGTGCTGTGAGCTCCTGCTGGCCATTAAGTAGTAAATAATCCCAAGTAACTCAGACAATGTGGGGGAGAAAGCGCGCGTGGATGGACTGTTGATGACCGAGAGCTTGGCCGAGGGTGAATGTCGAGAACGGGGTGGGAGCAGAGGCATGAATGAATCGCCGCGGCGTTGGGCTCCGAAGAGGATACGTGGATGGCGCTGGGCCAGGATGACGGACGGATAAAGAGACAGGCGATGAATGAAAGAGGAGCGCCATCATTTCCTCTCTAGCAAAGGAGCAGCAATCTTCTCCCCGCTGATAAGGTGGGGGGAGGTGGGGAATACGAGACAAAATACATGAAATGAAGTGAGAATTGGACGGCGCGAAGGAAACGTAGGGTCGTAAATCTCCATCCGCTCTGACGCTGGCAAGTGCTTAACGTTTGATTGACTGCAAGGCAGATCAATACTCAAGGGTGCGACAGTTACAACACTCGGCCGCCGAATGGGCCGGATTTCCACATCTGGCTCCTTTTTTGATCCAAAGCACTGACTAAAAACAAGCTGCGAAGTTTGCCATAACCTCACCTCATGGCCGATTGTCCCGGAGATTAAAATTGAAAGCGCTTACTGTTGCTATATGCCTCTCAGCCAGCTGGCCACACGGCTCCGATCTATCAATCCATATCCAATACTTCTATCCCGTCAGGGCCCATTGTTAGGTCCCTCCTACCATTTTTCATCTGGTTAAGATGATAGTAGTCAGTGCTAGCTTCGTCCCCATATGTCCCTGGGAAAAACTGTACGGAGGGCGACTGGAATTCGATCTGAGGCGACCTTCCGCAGAGATTTACAGCCTATGTGAAGGACGATGTTATAGGTAGTTGAATTCCACTGTAAACCCTGAGCCCTGATCCAGATTGGCGCCCCGAAACATTACCCTACTTATTTTTAGCCCATCAACCAGTCAGTATCTTTGCAAGGGCAACAACCAGGCGCTGTCGTAGTTTTCTGGTTGCTAGCCTTCTTTAATAGTTGAAGTTTTATCGGCGGAGAATCCGCAGCATCCCCCCCTCCTGTGGCAATCGACACAAGGGGTTTGAACAAAGCTGTTATTTATCGATCCAAATTCTTTTGTTCTGAGACAAGTTCTTCTTCTCCTTGGCCACGGCAAGGTCTAAGGATTCTCTCCGGGGTTACACGGAATCAGAAAAATAGAAGTGGAGCCTTTTGGATGTATTTTTTCTAATATCAATCACATCCAGACTCATTGTATTCTGGAGACGGTTCCAATTTTGCATTTTTTGCAACTCACACCCGTGTGAAGAAAATGGCTGGTCCATCGAAACCTTTCAAAATAATGGATGATTGCTGTGCCTCCTTTTCCTGTTCACAGAATCAACAAATAAACATCGTGAAATCATGCTTAAACATGTGTTCAAAGCACGAACTCAAGTAAAATACAACCAAAATAACACGGCAGGTCCAATTTTTAAATAATCTGAGGTGTTTTGAGGACGCTTTAGAATAAAAATTGGAGGTTTTGACATGCTGTCACCAGAGCGGTATAGACAACATAGTAGTTTATCGAAGTTATAACTTTGAAGGCTCAAAAAGATGTAATTAAGAATATATTAAGCCTCTGATATCAACCAAAGGGATTAAGGATAAAGTGTTGGATGCTCATCTTAATTTAAGGTTAATCATCCAGTGTCAGACCTACAGTAAGGAACAGCACCTCCCAACTTTAATGAATTATGATTCTAAAGCACGTCACCATTTGCTTTATTTGGCGTGCTTTATTGCTTTTTTAAGTTGCACATCCTCTTGACCAGTGGAGAGGATTTAACCCAGTAAACCCCAAAAAATAAATTATACATTGCAGAGCATCTCCTGTGGTGTTTGTCCCTCTGCAAGAACATCCAAATGGATAGTCCTTTGCAAATAAGCCAGTATTTCCAGTTTCAGTTTCATAAATGTCCCTTTTTTAGCTTGTATCTTTGACCCCTGTGTAATTTAACTGTTTCCTTATATATTGTTGTAAACACGTTTGGAATAATCCCAAGGATTTCCCAAGGATTCCTTGTCTTCCCCACAAGTTTGTAATGCTGTTCACACAGCATCCCCTGTTCTTTTTGGAATCAGCATATAGTAGGCCCTCTGTTTTTTTCTATTTTTTAAATTTCTCACTAGATCACTGTTTGGATAATCACTGCCCCGGCAGGTGTGGGTTTGAAGCAGGCTGAATTCGGCTTAAGGTTGATCCCTCGTCAAAAGCCGGAGGAGGAAGGCAACAGGGTTGTTTGGGTTAGCCATTTCTTTTTTTTTTTTAGATCTATACTTTAGAGTGTTGATATTAAACAAAGATTAGTTAAAAGACTCCAGGTAAGCTGCAGGTACTGTGACCGGGAATGACTTGAAATGAATTATCCACTTCTCTGCATGTGTTGGATATTTTGAAAGCATTTCACATTCACATTTCCTGCACAACACGTCCTGAAATTATTCAACAACAATTACAATTGATTATCTTTTTTGTGTCAAGCGGGTGATCCGAAGTATGTTTTTGAAAGATAGGTTTTGCTGTTTTTACATATGAAATAACTAACGCTTCCACCTCACAGCGCGAAGGACCCTGGTTCGACTCCCACGGGGGGCATTTCTGTATGTAATTTGTATGTTCTCTGTCTGGGTTTCCTCTCACGGTCCAAAAACACGCAGGGGGTTACTTTGAAAAATTGCCAGGACGTGTGAATGAGATTGTTCCTCTCTATATGTGGCCCTGCGATCAACTGGCAGTCAGTCGTGGCTAAACCCCGCCTCTCGCCCAATGACAGCTGGGAGAGACTCCGGGCTCATCCCCACTCCCCCCGAGATAAGCGGTATAGATAATGAAAAAACGAATGGTTACGATGAACGGTTTAATTCGAGAAAGGTCACGAAGAGTTATGGTTGAGACGCGGCGTCTTTGACTTTCACGGGGGCACCGCGAAGGCATCACGGGGCAGTAAACAGCATTTTCATACATTTTAGATGATCCTCTCGTTGTCTTGTTGCCATGTTGGATCCCCAGCTGAGAAAGCATTTCAATTACACTTCTGCGTGGGTTGTGGGCGTTGTACTGCCCGGCCACTCTCCGTTTCCCACTGGACTGCTTCATGCTCATTCTAGAGAATTCCAACCATCACTTAGCATCTTAACACTGAAATTTAAATCTATGATCACAAAGAAATAGAAAATTTACAACTGTCCAGTCATTTACACACGCAGCGCAACAACTATATCTTGACTTATTTTGAAACAAGGAGGACAGACTAATTTGCAGTTGATTCTGCGACGTATTCTGTCATCTCCCGTGATTTTATGGGATAGCAGTTCGGCACTAGAGGAACTGATAAATCGACTGTCACGTAGCCGTCACAAATTAGCATGGGGTTCATCTGAGACCAGAAGAATGTATTTCCACAGCTTCAAAACGTCTCATCTCATAAAACAAAATCGTAGAATTGACTTGTGCAGAGATTAGACAGCTACTTAAAACTAATTATAAATGAAGCTAATTAAAACGGTGACAGAAGTCAAACGGGTTGGGAATCAATTGAAATGTCATCTGTTATGACTCAAAGGGCGGCTGTCGATAAGAAGCGAGAGCGAAGGAGAACAGGGCTCGGTACCATTGTTCGCCAACTTGGCTCCGAAGCCTCCCTGCTGCAGATGCTTAAGTGAAGAAGAACGTGGTGCCGGTTAGAATTAAACATGGAGATTCCGGCAGTTTGCTGGTCACATTCCTTTATGTTGCGGTCAGCTTGCATTGAACCAACACTCTCTCGCTGTCTCCTCACCACAAATCACACAGGTTTAGTTGAGCTCAGTATAAACACAGAAATGTGAAACTGGAGTACGCGAGACATGTAAAATAGTGGTATGCAACTTTAGAATTCTGAGCAGGAAAACTCAGCGGCAGAGGATGTCCCACTCTGACACAGTTTTTTGCAGTACCCTATTTTTTATGGTGTGTTTCAAACATTTTATGGTCGGGATTTATCTCACGGTTGGCCGGTTCGTTTCTGTTCTGTAAACTATATTTGTTTTCTGAAATGTCAGTGGCGTAAATGAACAATAAAATCACTTCCGTGACCAACACTTAAAAAAATTGGCGTTTTTGTTCTTGTTCTCCCCCTTCACCCTTCACCCCATCCCCTGATCCGCCCACTCTCATCGGGCTGTCGGACATCTTCACCAGTAACATTTCCTTTTTTCATGCAACCAATCACAGTCCTCCAACCGCACGATGTCGACGCCGGTGTGTCGGTAAACTGCACCGTAACAGCCTCCTTCTCTGTGTTAAAACTCTCTGTCCTTTTTTTAGTTATGAATTTCAAATTGATATCCAGCACAGCAGTTTGCCACAATTGCACTGGCTGAAGATGGTACTTATGGTACTTTTTCGAGGGGAGAAAAAATCAAGGACACTTCCAATGCAGGCTTGCTTCTAAGGTTGCCGGTCAGCCAGCTTCGCTCTGAACATCGTCCATACGTGAAACAACTGCTTGGATTTCCAAGAGATCAGCGACCCACGGCTGCATGAGCACAACACATCTCATTTGACACAGCCGATGTTGCATTTTAGTTTTGGGCATTTGGTATCATATGTGATAGTTCTGTATTCAGGTTTGACAGTATTTTTCCATGTTTTTCAGGGTTTGGGTTTTTACAGCTTTTTTCTGTTTTTGTCTATTGTGACCTTCCCCAGTGTGTCTTCCTTAAATTTATACCGTAGATATTTCTTGGTAGCTTTTATCAATGTGTGTTCTTGTGACTTTCTCGGATAGTTTTTTTGTTGTGAAAACCTACAGAATATCTTTCTGATAAATTTAACTCGGTCGGTAACCATCTGCCTTCTCTCCGCCAATCAGCTTCCAGTCGGCACACGTTTGCCAGCCCCATCCAAAGGTCATTAGAAAAGTTCTGTCGGTATATCACCCCTGTGTTTCTGGAGTTGTTTTCCAATTTAATCTCTAGCTGTTTACCAGTCATCCTTGATAAATACAGGATTCCTCATCCTTCCTCATCGAGCTGTAACAGAACCCCGCTTACCCTTGTGGCTCAGATCTGATTTAAGAGTCATTTATGTCGCTGTCCCACGTTGGCGACACAAACTTCATATATTGCTTTATAATCAGATCAACTTCTTCTCTAGTCAGACTGTTCTCTTGAGGCAGGCTGTCAGGAGATGAGAAGGACTTGGAAGAAATTAGAGATGAGTTTGCGGAGGTCAAACCTGGATTTAAAAGTCAACGAGAGACGAAAAAATATACTTTCACAGGTCTTGTGCCGTATAACCAAAATCGAAATCACAAATCATCCACACTGGTCACTGTGTTTTCATTCATTTGGTCAGACTCGTGCAATGTGATCCCCGTCTGTTCACAGAAAGAAGCGGTCGCCTCCTCTGACCGTGTAAGTGAGGACAATGCTCACCTGACAGAGCAGGGAGGGGAGAGAGGAGATGGATGGCAGCAGTAAATGTGACAGAGCAGAGGGAGAGAATGGCTGCTGGAGTGGAGATATTCATGAGCAGGGGCAGAATGCGGGTTTAATGCATGGGTGTGTGTGTGAGTGTGTGTGTGTGTATGCATGTGTGTGTTGGTGAGAAACTACATTCAAGCAAGGGTGAGTCTGGACCACAAGAAAATATCTTCCAATTCCAAGTGAACAGACTGCACATAGTACACTTTAAAAAGTGTCGAGAAGAATGACTTCACTGGGCTGGAATTGGTTGCAGGCTTGCCAAGGTCAAACTGTGCTCTTACATGTTTTGTGATAAAGACTCTGGAGCACTAAAAAGGAGCAACCACCATTCTTCACCCTACTTGTCTCTATTCTTCTCAGCCCTGCGAGGGTCCTCAGATTTCTACAAATATGGCAATGTGGCATATTGTCTAGCACAGGGATTTTTTTCTTGTCAGCCTCTCTGGCTTACTTTTCCATGCATTCTCAAGCCACGCCGGAGCCAGCGGGGCTATTTTACTAGAAAAATATGGGCGCAAACAAGGTCAGCGCCGAGACATTTATTCTCTCCGTATACGTGGACCAGCCACCGCATCAATCTCATGTCAAGAAGTGTGCATGAATACAAAAACAGTGGCATACGCTACAGCTAATAAAGAAACCATGAGCGCTGTCATGGGCGGGAAGGCAGGCCGTGAAATACGCTGCAATGAGGGAAGATCCCTCTTATGAAGTGTTGTGTACACTCAAATTTGCGCTCGATGTTTGTGCCTTGTAGCGGAACGGTGGACAAGCTGTCGACAGCAGCTTAAGCAAGTTGTTTAGTCTATCTAAATAGGTAATTGGGAATTATGTTAATGTGGCTTTTGACAAAAGGGACAATTTAAAATGACAATGACATTGCAGGATTGTTTCAGAAGGTGACCCGTTCATACAGACTGGATTTTTTTTTTTTTTGACGATAATTATTACTGCATAAATTGGGTAGACAGGAGTGTAAATACCCAATGAAAGAGGAATAAAAACCAATCTAAATAAATCTCTATTACAAATGCTGCCGCAAAACTCCTACAGCCAATTACAGCCTCCCTCTATCCAAAAGCTCCTAGTCCTGTTGGTTAGTTTTGACAAGTGACCTTTGTTCCCCTTCCTCGATGGAGTTTCTCCATTTGGCAGCAAGCGTTTAAGAGCACAGCTCCATGTCTTCATGTTGGATTGATGAGGGACTTATTTCAACAGGCAAAATATGCGGTTGCAGCCAAAAAGGAATTTGCCTCTTTAAATCTGTTTTTATTGCTGACAAGATGTGAAATCTACAGCATACACCCACCCGCTCTAATCCGCTTATCCGGGAAAGAGCGATAGCAGACCTGGTAGTTCAGCCTAGCCATCCTTGTTACCAGCAACACAATCTGGGGGGTAACCCAAGGTGTTCCCTGGCCTGACCAGACAAGATATATAATCCCGAGAACCGGTTCTCTGGATTGAACGTTGGGCCTGCTGCCACCTGGTTGTTCCCGGGACACTTTAAACAGAAAGTATACAGGAGTCATCACGACCAGATGACCCAACCACTGTGGTGGATAGGAAGGAGCGGGGCCTCTCCTCCCCCTCCCATCTTCAAGGATAAGCCTGACCACTTTGAGGAACCTGGTTTATGTCTGTGCGTCTGCAATGTGAGATCATTATGCAGAGCCCTTGAGCACAGGTGAAGAGCATTGCTTTCAAGTTCACCTTCCATTTCACCTCAACAGACTGGTGAGATGCTCATATCACTTCTGACCCATCAATGATCCCCCTGTCAAAATGCGCTGCAGCTCTCTCATGCTCAACCCTCTCTCATGGACAAGATGCTGAGATACGTGAAGTGCATCACTTGAGGGAGCGACTCTTTCCCAACTCAGGGGCGGCAATCCAGATATTTCACGGTCTCAGTCTTGTGCCTACTGAGTCTCATCTCAGTTGCTTCACCCCAGGCTGCATACTGTCCAAAGGCCTGTGGGGCGTGATGGAGGGACAGATACAATCAAAAGAGGAGAGGCCATCCTGAAGTTCCCTTACAGGACCCTTTCCTCCTCCCGTCTGTGCTGAAAGATCCTGTCCCAGAAGACAATGAGTAGAATCAATGACAAAGATCCATGATTGTGGCCGGGATTGCAGACATGGCTATCAATCTCAGCAGTTAAACAGGAATGGGACGGCTTCTAAGTGAGACCACAGTAACCATACGCCCACAAAAAATTCCAGCGGTATTTAAAAAAACAAGTTTGCTGGACTGGTGAACTTCTTCTACAAAGAAGTCCCACTGTTCCATAAACAGTAATGGATCATCATTTTTCCTCTTGAATCAAAGGTTTGAGAATTAGCTTGGTTCTCCATTCAAGTAGCATGACATGAGTTGTCTCTAGATAGATGAGAAGTATGACCCTTTGGTTGGAGCAGACCTGGTCGTCTTTCTCCATGGCCTCTCCAAGCTCCTAACACTGACTCCAGCATCCCAGGTTACCAACATATCATGTCCCACCAACCGCAGGCCACAGAATTTCTAGCCACACACCTCCCCCCTGAGCTCCTCCCTTCACCCAGCTGTCAAAGACATACAACCGCATATCTAACAATTTAACTGCAAAGTCAATTATCAATCTTCGGCCTGAGGTTGAACGTCGTAATGATCCCTGTTTCAGAAAACCTAAACCTGACCGAGTCCGTTCTGCTAAAATAGTTCCATTTCGCCTACCCGCTACATCTCCTTCCCCAGCAGGGAGCCCACGTCCTCACCTCTGTCTGACACCAATACGGTAAGACAACTGCCTCTGTCAGCATTTAATCTCTTGCTGGCGTAAAGGTGTCAATCTGCTCTGATAAGGACAAAGAATTGAAAGAGGATTTTTCCATAAACGCTGCAGTGTTTTCAAATCATAGCGATATGAAGTGAGAGGAAACATTTTGTGCCATCGTTAGCATTGCATCTTTTTTATAATTTTTCATATATATTCTACAAATCATTTCTTGCATTGTTACATATTAGATATCGCTTGGTTTGGGATAAAGTGGCGATTCTGTGATATTGTCTTTATCATAAGGACAAAGAATGGTAATTATATATTCGACCTACATAGGGCCTTTTGTAATCTTGGAAAAATATGGCGGACCTTTAAAGCCCAAGGAAAAATTAAGGAGGGCCAGAGCATAAGTGTTGAAATCGAGGTGCAAAGCATGTACAGATTGGTATCGGAAGGGACACGGTCTGAGGAAACAGATAAATGAAATAAGATGTTTGACAGAAAGAGGGGTGTTGAATACTACAATTTGTGCCAAAGGGATAACTTTTTCCAAACCAAATATACGTCCTGTGTTAAGATTCATTCAATTTACCATGCAGCGGAATCTGGGGGTATCCTTCAATATTTATCACCACAGGGTTCGAGCCTTATTAGGAAACTGAAACATGTTTCCTCTGCCGGTGACTCATCCGCCACTGCGCTGCATCCATTCCCTTCTGCACCGGGCAGAGGTGGCAGGGCGGTAATTGTCATTCTACCCCGGTTAACGGGAATCCCCGCAGTCACGTTGTCCACCCACGTCCCTCTGACATTCAGCCGACAAAGATGAACGAGCCCTGGAATCCTCCGCATGATGTGGGGGATTAAAGGTCTCAAATCTTTGTCATGATGAGGGAGACGATTACACGGCGACGGATGGAACGCAGTCCACACCTCCAAGGCTCACTCCTTCCATCTAATATGATGTTCTCTCCTCACAGCCAATAAATCTCTCTCTCTCTCTCTCATTCGCTATTTTAAACCTCGAGTCCTGCTCATATGTCCTTCTGATTCAGTGCTAAGGTGACATTAGCTTCCTTGAACAATCTTACTGACTAATCGTAAACATTCATTCATTCATTCTCTGTACCGCTTATCCTGCACTTGGGGGTTGCAGGTTGGCTGGAGCAAATCCCAGCTCTTATTGGGCGGGAGTTGGGCTTCACCCTGGACTGGTTGCCTGTCCATCACAGGGCCATACATGTAGAAACATACAACCATTCACTCTTTCATTCACTCTTTCATACAGACATATAAAACCGTTCACTCACTCATTCACACATCAAATAGAGACAGACAACCTTCACACCCTCATTAACATTAACATGTCACAGAGACATTCATTCACCCACTCATTAACACATCTAATAGAGACATACAAACAATCACTAATTCATTCACAAGTCGGGGCAAACAAAACTATTGCATGTGTTCAGACCGTGGGAGGAAGCCAGGGAACCGGGGGGAAACCAACACAGACTCCTGCAAAGACGGGCCCTGTGTCGGAATTAGACCGGTTAACCGCCATACCACCATGCTGCCCCTGATATCAAAAAAGTTTTTAAAATTCCAGGTGATAGTAGTGGACGTTTTAACACCATCTTAGCTGCATCCCTGGAAATGTCCTCTCCAGTGTCACCACTACTTTCATTGTTACTACAAGTACTTTCCACTCCGGCTCGGCTCTGCGCTGTTGGGGATGAGATGTCCCTTTGCCCCGCAGAACTAGCTGTCACCATCGGCCTCGTCATCTGTGTAGCACCAAACTAAAACAGGCTCTCAGGAAAGACAGAGTAAAGACAGGAGCTCCCTCGGCTGCAGAAGCACTGATTCTACTTTCATGTGAGACGCAATGTGATGTTTTTTTCATTAGCTTCGCGGATATTAGGAAGATTTATATGAGCCTGGGTTTGAGAAAAAAATACATGTCTTTGTTTGATATTAATCAAAACCTTTCAATTCAGAAGAAAAAAATGAACCAAAAAAGGAGGTAAACAAGAATTTAAGGACTGTTGAATTTCCATTTGTAATACCGTGCTTTCGCTTGATCACTGCTCAGGGTTAAGCTTAACAGTCCCAAAGGTTGTTTACGCAAATTGACATGTTTTTTCCATGCTTTGTTGATATCCACTTTCTTTGTTTTCACAGATGAGTTCTTGATTCTTAAGTGGGCTTGAAGAGAGGATAAAAAGGGGGCTGAAAAACTCAAAACTCCTCAGAACATTAAATTATTTTGTGCCAACAGCTGCAAAGTATACATTTCTTCATCCTATAAATAAACGGTGCAGAGGATCATACTTTTTTAATATGCAAGCCCATCAACATTGGTCCAGAGCTGTATCAGGAGTCCCATGGATCAGTAAAGGAGTTGTTTAGTAGAGCTGACACTTTTAGGTTTGCCGGTAATTTCTCTAATTACATACAGTGCAGACATACAGATGCGTCAACATTAGCATAGCTTTTCTCTGAACGATAGGGGATTTTTAAAACTTTTTTTCCTCTTTTCTTGAACTAATCCATATTTAAAACCTTTCCTTTATCAAAAACCATGTGTTGATATGTGCAGATGAAAAAAAATGTTGAAAGTTAGCAGCAAAGAGACAATCAAATGAATTTGCATTTTATGCATTTACTATTTTGTGTTTTTCAAATACCAGGGAAGAGGAACAGTTACAGTTACTCAGATAACCCAACCGTCTTGTACTCAACAATAATCAGATATATTCCCCCAACTTGTCTTACCCACAGATTCGGAACTCCTCTCCCGGTCAGGCTCCAGTTACAGCACCTGCAAGATCGAAGAGGTCTGAATTTTAATTTGTTTCATAAATCATATTTTACATAAATCCAGCTTGAATCCATTGCACTTTAAAATGAGCTTTTCTCTGTGGCCTTAGATGTCTGGATGATTATTTGATTCTCTGATGTTTGTGGATTATCTCAGATTTCTCCTCTTAACAGATTAACTTCAGACTCACCTGGATTTTCATTATTCCGCCATGCTGCACATTTTTTTTTTCCACTAGGCTGGTTTGCTCACAGATTGAACTGTTGGATGTTTTGTTTCATGGTGAAGCCTCTGTGGACCTCACTGTGGTGCAGTGACTGTCCCTTTGGCCGACAGATGTGACAATATCCCCTCATCAAGCTGAGACTCAGCACCACTACCTTGTTTCAGTCAAATGAAATATTTATCATCATCAATGTTTGCTTTGTCATCATTTTATGTCTCAAGTGAAATTCTAATTCATTTCAACTCTAAATATTGATCAGTGAACCTCTTACCAGTATTGGGCCTGTTCTGTATCTGAAAAAACAAGACAGCTTAGTTTGCTTTGGTCATTATAAGTTTGCTGGGCCTCTCTTCCAACGATCTCTCTTCTAGTCAGGTCTCATTTACAAACTCCATGCCCTCAAGCACAGTGTGAAGTTATAGGATTACAACAACTCTTCGGGATGTGCCGAGACTAACCCAGAACCCGATAATTCTGCTCTATGTTTATAAATGTAATGGTAGCTCAGATACTGTACATATCCATGTTGGGAGGATACTCTATAACTTGATACATAAACACGGCTAATTCTAATTTTGGTGTCTCATCTGAAGCCTGTTATACAAAATCAACATCCAATGTCAGTGTGATGTTAAAGATCCCCGATTGTGATAGGCTTCTGTCACAGCCACAATCACTTTGGTTGGTTTAGCATATTATCTGACAGCATTCTGCTTCATTGATTCCCCTACAGGACCTAAATTCTATACTCATTAACATATTGGACTTTAAATATGTTGATGTTTTCCTCATAAGTCAAACATCTGTACCTTCCAATCTTCAAGCCTGCAAACTGTCTTAATGCCTCTAGATGTCTGAAAGGACAGAAATGACACTTTTGATGATTTATCACTTTTAGAATAGTCTCATTTTGCTCATGTGTCTTAATGATCCTGGATAATATCCGGCAGAGTACTGTCAATGGCTGTGACCGGGAGGCTTCAAATACCACCAGCCTTCACAGATTCCTTTGGGTCATTGCCTTTCCTACAACAGCAAGTCCTGAGGCCCAAAAAGAAATCACTCACAGAATGAATAGGTCAAGATTATTCAGTTCCTGTTATCTTACAATTAGTGCCTGATATCAAAGCAGAATTTTTATTTTACTTTGCAAATGACTGGAACTTTGAAATAATCACAGGCCTGTTTCTGATCTCTGCTCCAGTGTTGGGGACCAAGTCTCTGGTGAGCGAGCGAGTGGGTAAAAGAGCCGTGTAACTCCCTGCTCACTTGCTATCGACTTTTCAGTTCCCACAAAAAAGAAACGCTGATCTCCTCTGCGTCCTGCAGCCTTAACAGCAAAGCTAGTGCTAATTGAATCCAGGGAATGCAGTGAGGGAGGGATCCTTTAAGAATCTGCTGCTTGCATTGGATGAAGAAGACTCAATAATGTTTGGACAGGCTTTAACTGCCGATGGGTGCCATTCTGAGGACTGATGAACCGGGCGGGAGAGAGGGGGATGACATAAACCTCATGACATGCGCAACAGCGGAGTAACGCCGTGAGGATGTCCTCACTGACACCGGAGGAATTAAGCTTCCTCTGTATTTACTGCTGCCGCTGGCATTTCCCGAGGGTCTCCTCCGTGTTGGAGGTGGATTTCAACAGTGAATGGCTGGTAAGGTATTTGTCCCCCGCCACCACACACACACACACACACACACACACACACACACACACACACACACACACACACACCCTCACACAACCACACACACACACACACACAAACGACTGCGATCCACGACCCCTCCGAGGACGGGACGCACAAATGCGCTTTCA
>CAAKHD010013588.1:58825-94798 GCA_901007705.1 Fistularia tabacaria | reverse complement strand
TAGACATGAGAGAATGAGGGGCGCTGTATGTGTGTGTGTGAAGAAGTGAGCAGAATTTTAGTGTGTGTGTGTGTGTGTGTGTGTGTGTGTGTGTGTGTGTGTGTGTGTGTGTGTGTGTGTAAGAAGTAGAGGAGGGAAGGCCCCGTCTGTACGTGACAGCCATGCCTATACCCACCTTGCCTCACCTTGGCACTGCAGCACATCATCTAGCCCTCTCCCCTCCTTCTCTCCCTCTCTTCCCACTAAATTGCTCCTAACATCGACTCCCAGGTGACATATTTTCCCCATGGTGCTTAATAGTTACTCCTCTGCCCAGCAAAGAAGCCCCGGATGGGAGCTGATGGAAAGAAAATGGTGAGAAATCGGACGAAAGCCAATGGGAGCTTTTTCAGACGGGAAATGGGAGGAGAGGGGAAGAGAGCAGAATAAGGGAAAAAGTAAAGTATTCTATGCGTGGCGGAAAAAGGGGTGAAGGTCGGGCCAGCGGCTTCAGTGACAGGATCTAAAGCATGTCAGTTTCATTAGGCTCAGTGAAGGCATTTTGTAAAACACTTTTTAAAAGATCACCTCAACTCTCGTGTAAAGTAACATGTCAGCTTAGAATGGATGATGGTGGAAAAAAATTAACCACTCAAGTAAAAATTGCAATTCAGTACAAACATATATATATGTATATCAATCTAATATCATTCCATGAATGCACAAGATTAACTAAAATTGTGTTGTCATTTCATCAAGACAACAGCTGGAAAGTTTATCAATGACAACATTTTGTTTTGGGTGTAGGAATGAGTTGCAGCACTTCCTGGAACCACGCTGCAGACTTGGCAGCTATTTCAATACAGATCCATTTGTACACGTCCTCCAGGGACGTCCACCGGGTGGATTCAGGCACTGCCCGGGGTGAACAGGGCTCCACCACAGCTATAACACGCTGTGGATGAACGAAAGTCCTGGCTGTCCTCCCGGAGGTTCAGTGATGAATTATGGCGGCCCTTGTTGTCTCTGTTTACCCCGACAAATGTGACTTTGCCGGTTTCATTCATTTCCAGTGAAGGAGACGGGAAGGCAAACTCACAAAGGCGGCATTTAGCTCAGTGACGCCGTCAAAAACTCAAACACCTGCACCTCCCCTTCAGTTTAGCCATTGGTGTGTCAGGAGCAATACCTCCTTAGCAAGGACCGTAGTAATTTGTCAAATCAGTCGGTCAATCTTGACAGTTCCTACCTACCAGTGGCGGGCCTTGCACTTCACACCTAGGCCTTCAGTAGTGCTCCGTCTGAATCAATCCACCCCTAAATAACTATTTTATGGCTATAAAACCATCTTATTATGCAGAAATGCAGTATAAAGAGCCGTTGCATCGCACATAGACAACTCGTGTAGCCAAAATAAATGTCTTTACTGAAGAAACAAACCCAGGGTGCACAAGTCTCCTTCTACCGCAGCTACAGCTGCTACACACACTAAAAAAGCATCAATAATAACCTCATAAAATTGCAACATTATCTAGTAAAATAGCAACATTACTCACCAAAAATACTGATTATTTGTACACAAATTCCATCCTCCTTTCTTTCCTCAAGAAGAGTTCAGATTATCCGAGCGTTTCAGTTCCATCAAGAAGTCCTTTTCTATCGAAGCTAATGCTGAAAGTCCAGCCTGCCCTGTCGTATTTCTGGCATAAGTTTTAATTCGCTTTAGGGCTGAAAATGTCCACTTGACAGAAGCAGACGTCCCACTAAACACTTGGTGAGTGGAAAGGTGGTAATTGCAAATCCGTGTTGCTCTCAGCAATGAGAGAAAGACGCTCCACATAGTTTCCTCTGTTTTTAGATCCAGCGCTTTCATCGTGTCCCCGAAATGAAAGTTCCTGCTTGCCCCAAAAAATGACACAGTCTATCAGTCTTTTAAAGATTTCCCTATTTTTCATCACCTTTTCGTTGTGGAGCTCCGTTTCCCTGCGCACTTGCTCGCTCAGCTGTAGATCCACTCTGGTTTCCCCAAAAGTTTTTGAAAGCACCGTTGCTTGTAAGTGTCCGCCAGTGCTTTGGTGTCTGGTTGCTGCCTTGGTTCGGCGAGTCAGATTTACAAACCCAGTGTGGCTCCGAACACCATGTCGATCTGTGGCAAATAACAAGCACTCCCAGCAATACAATTTGCAGTTTTCCTCGGAGCCTGTGAGCCAGGGGTGCCGCTCGTAGTTAGTGGACTGAAAGTGGCGGACAAATCCTTTTCCCGGCTGTGACAGGCTTGCTAGCTTCGGAGTTGCCCGACCTTTCTTAACCGATGTGCAGCTTTTCTTGAAAAGTCTGACTTGAAAATGGCTTTGACAATAAATCTGCGACCAAATCCATTTCTTCTCCTCCTTCAGCCATTGGGGGTTGACAAAACGGCTTTTAAATCAAACACAACTATATTTTTGCTCGTGCAGCCCGCTACAGATGCAGTTTGCTAGCTGTGCCTAGCACACTCACTTGGCTATCCAATCAAAGGGTGTGAATACGCTGACGTTGCCGTACGCCTGCTAGAGGGCTTTGGTGTCGCCAACTCAAAATCTGATTGGTTGAAGCAACAGTTTGCTCGACATTTATTTTATGCTACAGAACTGATTGTGAAGGCCTCTGGGCAGATTTTTTTGACCCTGGCAACATATGATGGCTGAAATGTGATTGGTTAAATGCTTTAATATGACAATCACGTCTGGAAGCAGCGTAACCAGGGGAAAAGCTATGAAAGGAAGTGGACAGACCATTTGGAATTATTAAGTTTTCATGGACAAAATATAATTAACATCAGTCTGTGATTCAGATATTTTTTAGGCCAGCAGAGAAGGCCTTGCAGGCCCTTACGGCCCACCACTGATGAAGTCAGCCGGTAAATCAACGATGCTCGGATCAAGACGCCCCTGGCAAATTTGAGGGGGAAATAGAAGTGGACGAGTGCACTGTATCAGTGCTTTCAAATGTTACATAATCGCTACTGTGACATCAAACAGGACTCCTGCTACGCCCTCACTGCCTGAAAACGACGGCGCACAAAATCAGATAAGTCCCGAAGGACTTCTCGCGTCTGCAGTCCCAGAGCCACCGCCAAAGCGGCACAAGATTTATAATCTGAACACAAGCGGGTCCCGCTCTGCTCATTAATCGAGGCAAAGTTTAGTTGAATCTCCTGTCCTCTCCTTCAACTGCACTTCCAATGTTCTTGTTAAAACTGGTCCCAGCACATTATTTTTGAACAAACAGGAACCCTGATCCGAATCATGCCTCTGCCCTCTCGTGGCGGAATTGGTGTACTGCAGAAATACCTGTAGGTCTGATCAGAAAAAACAGGAAAGAAGAACCAAAATCCAAACTCGGGCTAGAAACTATCATCAATTTGTTTGGTTTCGTTTTAAGTAGCTGGGAAGGGAAAGCAGTAGATCCTTTATCTTTAAAGCACTTTCATGTCTAAATTCATTCTTACACTTAGAAGAAAGAACTCCACCAGCAGCATGTTGAATACTTAAGAAACCAAACAACGTCTTTAAAAAAAAAAAAAAAGAATTAAAATTCGGGGTAGACTCTCACAACCTGAGCTGCTTTGGCTACGTGTTATTTCTTTCAAGATACCCGTTGGTGCCCCAGTGACGGAGAGAATTAGGTGTGTGTCTATTTTGTGTGTAATAATCCAGAAAACACACATTAGGGTGTTTAGAGAGAGACAGAGAGCTCCCACAGGTGCCTTAATCTTTGGTCATCAGGATGGAAACTTAAGGGTTTTAATTGATTTTGATTTTTTTTTTTTGAATTGTCCAAGTAAATGAAGAACAAAGAAAAGCCATGTGTTTGGTTCAAAGAAATGTTGAGAAAAAGTAGCCGTAATCGTATCCAGCAGTAATGTCAGCGCTGAAGATGCTACCGACACCTGTGCCGCGAAAAACAGAGTCTCGCCTAATATGCCCATGTAATTTCAAATAATCTACAAAACAGAAGTAGAATTTTTCATAAAATAAACTCGGAAAAGCAACAAGGGTTAATTTTCAAACAGAAGCAGCCCATTGTAAATGATTTCAAGTGAATATAACTGGTGATTGTATATAACCAGAAGGGCTGGGTGGCCTGTTCCTGAAATCGACTGTGCATTTGACTCTTGCTATAAGTGTTCATTTCAATTAGACTGATTTAAGCTTTGTAATAACCATCTTCCTGCCTGATTTGTTTAACTTGTAACAATCAAATCATGTCTGTAACACTGACAATAGTTTACTGATACGTGGTGCTATGTTTAAAAGCTACTTTTGTAATCCAGTATAATACAGTGTATCATAGCTAATTGGGCAATAAGGCACATCAAATCCGTTCTTTGGATTACATTGTAAACCCATAAGGGAAAACAACATCACTATGTCAATATGTGTCATCTATTTGGTTTTGAAGCTGTCAATCCAACACCTGTTTTGTTGTCTCTATTAGCTATGACACCTCAGATCATTCCTCAACAAAGTGTTTTAAAGATACTAAAGACTAATGAATAGATGATACACTATATGTTGATGGTTATTATAAAGTTTTGCCCCAAAATCTGTGGGAATCTGTTTTTCGCAGTCTGCTCCTCTCTGTTTTGTACACCAGTGGTCTGGTGAAGGAGCGATAACAGGAAGTGAGTCAGCTGGATGAGATGCGAGTTGGATGTTCACTTCACTTGACTTGACGCAGTCTTAATCAACGCCTTAATCTCACCATGCCTCACTGTCTGACGATCGTTGCAATACACTGTAAAAATACTGTTCCTGCTGTCGTTGTAAATACTCAGCCTAAATCGGAGTTTTGCTTTTTTTGCATCATTTGCTCATGTATGTTTGTGTTCAATGTTCCCGGGACGTTTTTGGTTGTTTTTTTTTCTCAAGTTTTGAACAGTAACTTCAAAGCGTCTCCGCCCCCTGAATGTCTCACGGCTGCAAAATCCTGATCATGAGAAGATATTTTTGCTAGTGGATTAATCACGATTTCTACTCACGATTTAAATATTCCAGATGAAAGTGTCATGCCTTTTCTGCCAGCAGCAAGGACTGAAATGTAATAGCGTCAGTTAGATGGGATGGTGTCACTGCTTGTTATGTAACGATGAACCTTCCCTCTCTTACATCTGACAGAACGACGTGGCAACTGTTGTTTTTGTAAAGTTTATAATCGCAACAACAATTTAGGAGAGCGTCGCAGTACAGTGCAAATTATTTTTCAGAGATTAAATTTATCTTCAGTTTTGGAAGATTTTACAGCCTCTTGCATCATAGTGACACAAGCTTTCCACTGAAATCATGTTTGTTTGAAAAGTTTAATGTATTTCTCTGAATTCCGATGTCTTATTTCAATGTTTTCTGTGAAACACAAAACTGTATTGTGAGAAAAAAAATTAAAGAATTTCAACACAATGCTTTTGCTTTTGCATGACCCATGATGAGCCAGGTTCTATATCAAAGTTTGGCATTACACGGCTAATGGATCCAGTAGATGCACTCATACAATCCTTTTAATCTATCCTAAGCATTGTATCAGAAAAAAAAGAAATAGATAAATCAGTCAATGGAAATAACAGAAAAATCACTGAAAATCAGAAGTGAAAGATCCAAGTCATTTCCATAGCAATGGCAGGAGCTGGTTTCTCCTAATTCAATGGGCATGTCGTGTGAAGTGTGAGTGTCGCCTTCTGTGGGGTCACCGCAGGACACGACCCTCGTCAATCAGACGAGACAGGATCAGGTGAAAATATGCAAATGGGAGGTGATACTGACCGGGTTGGAAAATCTGCAGGATGAAGCAGCTGCTGCACCGACACCTTGGAAGGACAACAGCCGGTGAAGGATCTTAGAGGGGGATTCGGGTGGCGCTTTGATTGTAGCTTTTAAGCTGGAAAAAAATCTGCCCAAAGAGCCATGAAACAGGCTCATACCTCCAAATGTGAAGAAGAATGGAAATTAGGTTTGGAGATCCTTTGACAGCTTCAGCCAAGGGTAAACCGGCTGAGCCCTTCAGAAAGTGGATGTACAATAACATGACCCAAAACAGAGTACATCCTGTACACTCTGCTTCCATTCACACTTTAAACGATGGCGGACTAAGTATTACGTCTAAAAATATTCCTTTAAAAACAAAATGTTCTTGTACATTCAGATATAGAAGCAATCGCAATGAGTATTGTATTTAATCCTTTGTTATCCTTGTCTTTTTTATCACAAATACGTATGCAAGCATTTTAATTTTGTAGTTTTTCAAAGCGCATCCAGCACTCCATTTTTTTGTGTAAGTGTATTCTTTTTTTCTTTCAGCTGCTCCCTTCAGGGGTCACCACAGCGAATCAACCCCCTCCATCCAACCTATTCTCTGTATCCTCTTCTCTCACACCAATTGACTTCCTGTCCTCTTTCACTCCTTCCATAAATCTTCTCTTTGGTTTTCCTCTAGTCCTCCTGCCTTGCTGTTCCAACCTCAACATCCTCCTACCAATATATTCACTATCCCTCCTCCGTACATGACCCAACCCTCTCAGTCTGACTTTATCTCCAAAGCATCTAACATGTGCTGTCCCTCTGATGGACTCATTCTTGATTCATTCCATCATTGTCACTCACAAAGAGAACCTCAACATCTCCATGTATGCTACCTCCAGCTCTGCCTCCTATCTATTCCTCGTTGCCGCTGGCTCTAAACCATACACCATCTTTGGTGTCACCACCATCTTGTATACCTTTCCTTTCACTGTGGCTGATACTCTTTTATCACACACGACCCCTGACATTCCACCTTCTTTATCTTCACTCCCTGTAGCTTCATGGTCCCAGTTGGGTACCTCTCATTCACACACGTATTCTGTCTTGCTGTATTGCCAACCTTCATTGCTCTCCTTTCCAGAGTAAACCTCCACTTCTAGAGATTTTCCTCCACCTGCTCCCTGCTGTCACTACCGATCACGTGTCATCTGCACACATCATGATCCAAGAAGATTCCTGTCTAACCTCATTTGTCAGCCTGTTCCTGTGCGTTCAGAACTCACTTGATGTAGTCTCAGCACCACCACTTTAAACATCTGTCACACCTCACCACTTTCTCACAGCTGGCATACATGTCCTGCACAAGTCCAACAAACTTCTCTGCCACTCCAGACTTCCTCATAGAGTACCATGGTTCCCTTCTCACCAAACAGTCATCTGCAAAAACGCACAATGCAGTTCCTTCTGACTGTCTCTGTACTTCTCTATTATTGTGTAACTGTATATGTTTGCTAAATACTTGCTGCATTATGTACCCCCCCCCCCCAGGATAGTTTTATGAAATGTATAACTGAATATTCAGATAAATAAATGTAGTAATGTTTACCTCGATGATGTTGTGGAGAGTGTAATATTATAGAAATACAACACTACATACAAATACCTAGTAGAGATTCTACTTCACTACTTCACTACTTGCATGTGCATGTAAGCACTTCCTATCACTGGCTCCAAACACAGGGAGGAATATTTGATCTGTGTTTCAGATGGTGTTTTTACTGAGAAACACAGCTCAAAATAAAAAGATTTGCAATCCAAAGGAAATCCAACTACTTCTTTCAAGTTATTAAGAACACCTGTTTCATTTCACCATTCCATGAATATTAATGTCATAGTTTTGCTCTCCCTTGTGGGCCACTTTTCATATTGTTTACACATGGTTTTGCCACATGGGCCGTTTGCGCTGATACAGGAAGACTGCGAAACAGCGCCACCCTCTGGACAGTATAGGGAAAGCACACTGACAGAAAAGCGCATGCGCTCCAATCTACAATCAAAACAATGTCTCCCTTTCACAAATTGCATTTCACTTCAGTCCACTTTTGTCTTTCTTGTAGTGTAGCAAGGTATTCCTTTGTTTCTTTATGTTATTGCTTGTTAACAGCACAGACGTTAGTAACAAAGTTCTCTCTCCTAACTTTCGGTCTAACTGCAGCCAAATCCCTTTTACATAATACCCTCTTTGAGTTGTTTGAATGTAACCATAATTGGATCAGACAAAGCTTGACCTTTTTATTCCACAAAACAAACATCATTGGTCTGCGATTTTGATTCTCACGGATGTCATATGCAATGAGTCCAAACCGTTCTCTTAATTTAAATGGATGGTTTGACAGAATGAGTGTGAGATTGGCAGATGTGTCCAGTTCTCTCAAATCCTGAAGATCAGGCATGGCATTATTACATCCATGGAGGAACAAGGCATAATCCTAAAGTGAGGAAACATTTTCAACAACAGGCCAGTTATGTACCTTGTCCATGTATACTGCTGTGATATTTGTTCAATCTCCAAAATGTTCCTTTAGATGAGCTTTCGCTGCATCAAACCCTCTTTCTGCGGTCATGCAAAGGCAACTTTGTGCAAGGTTTCCTCGACGCTCCCTGGTGTACATCTCCAGATAATACCTGCAATCCCCTTTAAATGCACTTTTATCCTCTACACAGTGTTTGAATGCACGCATGAAAAGACTGAATTTCAAAGGATCACCATCAAAAACTGGTATTTCTCGGGGTGGAAGTTGACTTGTTCTCTGTTGTTGTATTAGTGACAGATTTTCATCACACGGAAAACTTTTGCTTTGAATCAAACCACATGATTTCCCTGCTCTTCCACAGGCAACAACTCAAGCAACTTGTTATGCGCATCCTTTGCATCATTAATCAAGACCTGATACACATTGAAGTTTTTGTCAATTTAATTTTCATTGTCAAGGCCATCAAATAACTTATGCATTATAGTCTTTAAGTTAGCAGCCTTTTGTATTTATCACTTGTTTTAGCAAGCAGCACTTTCGCTGTGAGCTTTACTGTTGGTTTTTTAACCTCCCCATTTGCATTGAAGATGAAACTGTAACTAGTTACTTGGAAAGAAAAGTCAATCTGTATTTCCTTCGGGTGTTGGCTTTAAAGGAGGTGAATCATAACTCAGTTTGCAGTGACTCCAGTTACACTTAAGACACAGAATTTGATTTGATTTGCATTCCTAGATAGCATTCAGTCACACAAAACAACCAAATAACTGTTGAGCCTCGTTCACAAAAAGTTCTTCAAAAACAAAAACTTGGCACTCTTTTGGCTGCTGGCAAAACGTTTCCTCATAATTTTTTTGCCTTTGTTTACATTTTTCACATTATCTTAAAACTCTGTCTCCAGTGTTTTTCATCCAACATTCAATATATTTTCTCTCACCTTTATGCAACCTTACGGAATTGAACCATCAGCTCAGGTGGAATGTTGTGCCTTAGACTCAAAAACAAGTCTGACACAAAGCCAAAGCCCTCCCGTCAAAGCCCTCCATTTTCCTCTAATTTACGGAAAAGTTCCAGGCTACGTAGGTGCGACTGCCTCTCTCCGTTCTTCCAGAGGATCAGCTGGTGGTCTGTCGAGCACGTCAGTAAACCGTTCTCCTTCAAGTCCACAAACATCTGACCAAAACATAGAAAATCTCGTCATTGGAATTCATGATCGATCATCCTGAGCTAAAAGATCAATTTGTGTGACGCAAGGCTGTACTTGGACTGCACCCGAGTGTCCAATCAGGTCACCGGTCAACTCCAGCATCCTGATGTTGGGGATGTCGGTGATCTTCTTGGGAGGAGGACTGGCCCGTTTGTTATTGCGTCCGAAATTCCACATCCCGAAGAAGCCTGGTTTAATCCAACATTACTACATTTATCAAACATTGTCAACATTGTCAAACGCACAATCGCCGATGTTCAGTATGAAAGAGGTCACTGGGCCCTGACTCTCCTCCCTCGGCTCAGTCATTCCACTGAAGCTGTGCTCGAGTTTTGGTTCTTTCAATCTATTTATTTCTGCTCATGTTATTTTGAGCTATCTATGTGTAAATGTGTATGTATATATGTGTATGTGTATATTGTGTATATGTGTATATATATATATATATTCATGTACGTATGGGTAATCAATAAAGTATTATTTTATCTTATCTTATCTTATCTTTTCTTAACATGGTGACACTATCTGATTATGACAGAGTAATGAGTCCAAGCAGTTAATTACATTGATTCAACTAGTGGAGCAGGATCATTCAAAGTCATCAACTTGCTGAAGAGAGGAGCTCTGACTGCAGGCAACCCAGGGTGAAAATGAACTAACTGTAAAGCTGCAGTTTCACTTGGCTCAGGAGGCTCACTGAGCCGCCTAATGGTAATTAAGAGAAATGCACACTGATAAACCCCAAGTATATTATCCTTAGACTGATTTAAACACATTGCTGGCGGTCGTTGAGGGTTTTTTCAGTGACTCACCTGGAGACGCAGGTTCAGCTGGCAGAGGCAGGTCTTGTATTTCCCACATTCTCACGCTGCCGTCCTCAGAGCAGGACATCAGCTCGCTGGAACACATGGATCAATTTTTCAGAATTTTCCTTCTTTTGGGAGCCTTCTCAAATTGCATGCTCCTACACCTGAGTTATGATCTTAACATGAAAACACATACCATGTCACAGTGTAGTCAACATCAAGCATAAACATACCCCTTTGTCTGTCTTGTTGCTACATGTTATATGAATCCATCTTGGAATTAAGCTGTCCTATGTTTTTACATATTAAAAAATGTCTTCTTTTTTTTTTCCTATAAAATTAAAAATAATGCATTTGAAACATACACACGTACATTTGCAGTGTCATCCCAGGAATTTTTTGTCTTTCATTATGGGATTAGTGTGTTTCTGTTGGTAAGGTATGGGGGAATTTGCTAAGGGGTTGAGGATAGATCAATTGTTCGCACTGGCGCCCTCTGGTGGACATAAAGCAGATCGCATGGGGGTTGCACTGGCCGTTATGTTGCTGGCATTCCCAGCAAAGCATTCACAAAGACTGTTGTGCACAGACGAAAGCAGTTAAAAAATGGAAAAGCGCGCTAAGAATCTTGAGCCACCTGTCAGACAACAACACAGTGTGCAGGATGTTGGAGTCGTGGGCCACCTTCCTATAGGCCATCACCATCCTCCTCAGGACGCTGTACACATACAGACCACTGCCCACTGCTGCCAGGATGAGCTGTGGATGCAGAAATTACCAATGAAGGTTTTAAAATTGCCACCACATCTACATGTAAAATATGCTGAAATTTTTCATAAAACAAAAAGGTAGACTGATCATTTTGCATGTCGTGGGAATTTGAAAGGTTAAAGTGAGCCCTTGACTTGGTTTGGATGGAGGAAACGAGAACTCTTGTTTATACAGCTTGGAGTTTGCAGACTCTTAGTCTCTTGCTAGGTTTTCATCATTCCGTCCCCAAATCCAAAACATGTTTGGGTTTTCTTCCTTTTCTTTTTACAACAAAATCATCACCAAAATGTCATTTTTGATGTTGAGATTTTGTCAAACCATTACCTGCCCGTTGGTGGTTAAGTGCTGGACGGACATCTCGCTGGGTTTCGGAGCGCCGATGCGTATTTCGGCCTGCGGGCTGGACTGTGACTCCTCCCACAGAATATGCTCATAGGCCAGGATGTTCCAGTTGACCGTGTCCCACAGGATCAGCTCACCTGCGTGGGAGCCGCTGGCGAAGAGCTCGCCTGAGGAGCACAGAGTCACCACCAGAATGTAAGCCATACAGACCGATCACCGAGTGTGGGACATGCACTGGGTGAGTTTGCTGACTGACTGTTGACGTTGATGAGAGCTCGGATGTTGTCCTGATGGTTGGACAAACAGTGAACCTCCGCCACTGACATGGAGGAATCTGTGGAGACGGTCAGCCTGTAGATCACTGAGAAGAGATACATAATATGTAACTGAACTGCGACAAACTCCAGTTTCAAAAGTTTTTTTCCTTTTTTTTCTGCTTCAGGCATTTTGGGGAAATAGCCAGAAATTTCTTTGATATTGGTTTTTTTTTTCATTCTGTATTTCTGGTCAAATCTTGCTCATTTTCCTAACATCTCTTTACCCTAAAGTGACAAATGACGCACTGTCAGGTTAACATGATACTTGCCCTTTCGTGCAAACCAGTCAACCAAGATCTCGGGGAAAAAAAAAGCAAGGTATTCTGTAGCGTCCTTTTGTGGACTGGGAAGGGGGTAAAACTTTTATTAACCTTGTTTTACCATTACTCCTTTTGCTTCTCAAGGTGTACTTGGTTCACACTAATGGTTGCCGAGGAATTTGTTCTCTCACCGATCTCTTTGTCAACAGCAGCTGCTATGCAGTTCTTGGGCAGCTCTATCAAAGCCGTGATTCCTGCAAAGCACATAACCACAGGCACCATCAGTGTGTAAGTGTGCAAATGGCAGTCGAAGGTGAGTGCTGAGTGCCATTGCCGTTGTCATTGCTGTTGCATCTGTCACCTCACCTGTATCTCTGTTGTTCTGTTTGTGACACAGCAGCTGCAAGTCTTCGTTCCACAAGCACAGCTCTTCCCCGCCAGAGACCCACACACACAGTCGCTCTAGCACGAGCAAACACTGCCGGAGACACACAACGGCATTGGCACCAATACATGTCACATATCTCAACCCACTGTCTCTCACCCATTCAAACTAACGTAGCAAAGAAATATATACAAGTACAATAAAAACACTGTTATCGACCATTTTTATAGTTTAGGGAGGCAATTACCATCTTGTTCTGAAATTGGAAGTGGCAGAATAACCCTCAGTGTTACATTTTAATCAAATTATATATCTTGGCAATAAAAAAGTGATGGTCTGGTGTGGGATGATATGATCAAAGTCATCAAGGAAACGAGTAGGATATATTTTTACGGGCTGTTGGAACATAAGAAGGCAGGGTTCTGCGTCTACGTCTACAAGGATAATTTCCCCAGAAAGGTTCTTCAAATAACTTCTTCAAGCAGTAAATGTTGGTCTGTAAGGGCAACTAGGCTTTTTCTTTGCAGAGAAAGAAACCAAAGCCTAAGACTCTGAATTGCAGAAAACAGAAAATCTTGTGAACAACATTACTAGTGATATTAAGCAGGTGGGATGAGATTTATTTGATTTTTTATTTGAAAAGGGGTAAAAAAATGTTTTGTTTTTTTTCCGAATGATGTACCTGAACCTGATTTGTAAATGTAAAAGTAGGTGTTTAGAAATTTAAATGGTGATACATTTTATTTGGTTTATTTTATAATTAGTTTATATTAAAATTTCCCCAATGATTCTTGCATATGCTTAGACTGACTAAGATGATTTTCTTCACCTTAAAAAGCCCCAAAAGACCCCATAATTTACCTTTACTGATGACTGAAGGTCTGAAATGGTCTGAACCCTGTTGCCGGTATCAGGGTCCCACAGCTAAACCAACCCGTTAAGGACAATGACATATCACCAGCTTCAGTGTTTGAGTCGGGTATTGGCTGACAAAGGATACACTGAGACTTCGGTCTGAGGAGGCGGTGATGAGCGAGGTGTGCGTTGTGAGCCCATTGTTGCAGGAAAAGGTGGTGATGGCTGTGATTTGCTGCGAATGACCCCTGAGCTCCTGGAGCCTCTCACCAGTCTGACAGTCACATGAAGAAAAAAAACAAACAGCTTTAAGTTAGCTGGTTAGAGAAATTTCACAACGCAAACGCATGAGTAGCAAATGATTACCTCAATATTCCAGACCAGAACAAGGCCGTCATCCCCCGCCGAGGCACATCTGGAAAACACCAGATCTGTGACACTTTCTTTGCAGTCATCTTAGGAATTTAGCTGCGCCTGTTTGTCGCACTGCTTGCGCGCGACCCGCTTCGTCGTCTGTGTTTGGCATGCTTTCGAAAGAATTCAACACAGTGAATAATTAAATCCACACCTCTGTCTCTTGTGATGTGAGACGTGCGTTGTTTTGGTTTGTTTTTTAATCAGACAGTGTTGTAAATCTCATCGCTGTTCTCCTGTTTCAAAAATGATCAAATGCACAGACAGTGCCAGCGTCAAGGCTAGCATAGGAGTGTTAAATAGATTGAAAAAAAAAAAAAAAGTTATTTCCCAGCTCATGCTAGCTAGTTTAGATGCTATAAGAAAACACTCCATTCACATAGTCCAGGCAAGAGGCTGATTAAAACATGTTTTTCAGGTTGGTAGAGTGGCTCTGTCAGGTATCTACACATCTCTCACGTCTGAAAAAGGGGAGCGCTTTGTGACACAAATACCCGAGTGGGGATGTGCACTTGGCAGGCCTCATCTTTTGCAGTTTGGCCAGTGAGACCCACTGAGACAGTCTATCAGAGTGAGGAGTCATTTCCTGTAGGGCCATCTGCACCAGAGGAGTCTTAAAACACATCTGTCCGAGGGTTTAGCACCTTGACTTGCCCTCTGACCCTCAACAATCTCCCTGTTGCCGAAATCAACGAACAGGATGAGCGGATAAAAAAAGAGATATATGAGAAGAAAGGAACTGTCCAGGATGCATTTTCGGACTTCAAAAGCAATCTGGAGAGAATTTTCTGGCCTTTGCCCCCAACTGTGGACCTGTGTGCAGGGAGGACAAGACCCAGAGGAGGGGGTTATTAGTCCAGGAGACCAGGCGTGACGCAGCCTCCACCCCCTGACACACACACATACACGTGGCTCTGTTCTCAATCCCAATCGGAGCATTTATGCAGACTCACTCTACCGTGCCGGTGAGCGGCACGCTTACACAATGCGGGCGGGTGAGGAGCGCAGGTGCAAAACCTTTATACGTGCATGTGCGTGTGTGCGCGCATGTGTGCCTGGACAGTATTAAGAGGCTTCGGTGCAACTGTACAGCGCACAGACAATCACATGGCGGTGATGATCGGACCCCTGTCATGCTCTGTAAGTTTTCAGTAGGTGAGGATCTCCTGTCAATCACAGGGAGATGGAGGCCAGCCAAGGGTGGAGGAGAGAGGTTAGATAGAGAGGGAAGAAAAGGGGGGTGCATTTTGTGGTCTGCTTACCTGAAGTCATCAATCTGCACCAGAAATCGAACAATGTCAAAATGTCCTTTCAGCACCTGCAGCTCAGTGAACCAGTTTTTGGGCTGTTCCTCTCCGATGCACAACACCGGGCTTTTCTGCAGATAGGAGAGTGAAAGCAGAGACAAACAGGTACAAAATACAATGCCATTTTAAAGGGCTACTTTCGTAAAGTTTTAGCCCCTACCTTTTGAGTTCTACACACTCCGATATTTGAGGTGGAAATATGAAACCCTTTTGAAACTTAAAGCTACTTAAAGCGACTTAAAGCTAATGGAGTCATAGTATCCAAATGCTAAATAAAAGGATGGATCTGAATTTCGGAAAAACAGAGACTTTGTAAAAGTAACACATTTTTATCACTGATTTCAGGTGTTAGATCTATTTTAAAACTGGAATATAGATCAATAAATAAATTTATCTTTTTTGTTGGTGGTGATGTTGTTATTATTATTTACTTGCCATTTTTGTCATTATAAAGACCATCAAAGTGGACTTCTTCATTACTGGCCACTTGGAAGAAATGTAGGCTCATATCAAAGTATTTAAAGACTAATAATAGGATGTTAATAGCACTTCTTTACTTCTGCTTTGAGTAAACTTCGCCGATATTTTTGAAACGCTTCCACTTTGGAGATTTAGAACGAAAAGGGCCGCAAATTAACTGTTTGGAGGAATTTTACACTTTTGCATCAACGAAACATCATTAGCTTTACGGCAGTGAGGTGACGTTCACGTTCCTTCTCACCTCCAGTGAACCTTGAGCTTCACGTCCACCGAGAATCCAGCGGAGCATGATTTCCTTTCCCGGCCACTGACGAGAGCTGTTGAAATACACATTTAATAATTTTTATTTAGCGAAACGGTTAGATTTGAACAAAAGGCAGCAGAATTGAGCATCGGGCGTTAGCTTACGTTCAATATCTACGGGATCGTCCGTGTTGTCTCACCCGTCATTTATCAGGATCCGATTTTGCTCGTTTGACTTATTTTATTTACATTGGGAACAAAATCCTCGCCGAATGCTAGTTTTAACCGCTAGAATACTTTGACACGTATAGCATTCATCTCTTAAGACTGTCAAATACACGAAGAAATAAAGGGAACTGAGCTTCGGTAAAAACAAACCATTCATGTGACTCAAACTACGGAAGCCTCAGTGGACAAAATTGATCCGTTCGATTATCAACCGACTGCTATATCAGTATTTTTCAAGCCATTGGAGCACGAAAATATGTACTAAATCGATTGTTATTCCCTGCATAAGGAATTTAATGATTAAGATTTCCATATGAAAAGATATATATTGACAAAAGCTATGATTTTCAGCACTTGTTAATATTTCTTGTCTCAATCCCAAGTTATTATTCCCCCACTTCATGGGAGACTTTCAATCACACTGAAATCTATGAGACTATCCACCCTGCCCAACTTTACAGATTATTTAATTTTCATCAGGAGTACTATTATTTATTTTTCTGTCCATCATCAAAAATGGAAAGCTATGATACAGAGATCTACTCATATTTTTCTTCCACCAATGTTTGACGGAAAATAGAACATGTGTCAAGATAGACATTATGGATGGATAGACATTAGATGACGAAATCAAATAATCTGAAATCGTACTAAACAAAGACCACCTTCTCTCAACCCATAAAATGAAATAATCCTGTCATGATGTCATCAACATTAAAGCAACTGATCGGAAACCACGAAGCGAGGATGCAATCAATAACTTGTATTATTAGTTATTATATTGATTATTAACCTTATTAAGAACAAAAAAAGACAAAGTACTAAAAAGCATTGAGCTTTTTTTCTAAAACCCAGGATTCCATGTTCCAATATATTTGTTTCAACTGACAGTCTTCATAGCCATAAAAATATAGAGGTAGTGTAGAAAACAGTTTTTTCTATGTTGAATATGTAAGAATTCATTCAGAAAACATACAGTCAAACAGAAAACATTGTAAATTTGAAATCAAATTTGACCTTTTTTTTCGCAGAGATCCTGCAGGACACAAACGCAGACACAGGAACAACATACAAACTCCACATCGGAAGGCCTTCCTGTCAGAATTGAACCAAGGACCTTCTTGCTGTGAGGCAGAAGCAACTATCCACGCTGCTCTTCCAGTAAATTCAATAAAAAAAAAATTTAAAAAATGTTACTGGAATAGCCAGTATAAAACAACATTTAAATTAGCATTTAAAGCAGATTTTATATAATGATTCCATATTCCATTTGGATTTTTTTCCCTTTCCTCTTTGTTGTTTGAACACATTTGAAACAAACATGCCAACCCGACATGCATCACTCTAACCGATGAGCTGTTAGTCATAATTAAACAGCCGGTTCGATTAGGTTGCATCGAAATGGGTGATGTTACACAGTCCTTCCACTAGATAGCAGTGTGTATCAATCCCACGAGATCTGAGGGAAAAATTCAGACCTATTTTAGGATCCGCAAATTGACTCCCTTTGTGTTTAATTGAAATTAAACCATAATGCTTGGAAGACAACATCAATTCCCTTCATTCATCATTGCGATCAAACAAAAAAGAAGATTTCTGGACCCACAGATTGGGCTTTCCTTTATTTGCTTCCCCCTTATTTTCTTCCCTCTTGCCTTTGCGACGAGCCGCCCCTGCCTGAATTCCTCCTTCCTCCTCTCGACAAGCTTTACCTCGCTGTGTTAACACACACAGTCACACATCACCCTGGCTGTGTCTACTCCTGCTCCCCCGATTGAGATGACACGCAGTGTCGGGCCTGTGACCTTCATGGTGGCTCAGATCTGCGGCTGGCACTGATTTCTGATTTAGTGTCGATCCGCTGCGCTTGTCAGGGGCTGCAAGGTGCTTTCCATGCGGTAATAGAAAAGCTCAAGGGCAGCTAGAAAAAGGAGGAGGGCTCGGATGAGGCGGAGTGGATGGGTTTTAGATGTGAGAGAAGGATGAGGCACTGTTTATTTAACTGTCTCTGAGACATCTGAAGAAAAGGATTAAACACACATATAAGAAGCAAGCTGAGTGAGTAAATTACTTTTGAAAAAGAGCAAAAATCTAACATGAAAGTGATGTATCAGAAATTCTTTTGAGTATTCAAACACGTGCCATATAGTTTCACTGACAACATCCAAATATGAACAACTGATCAATTTTGTGTCCAATAATTGTTGACCCAAACACATCCATCACACATTTGACAGAATATCATTAAAACACAAAGAAAAACATTTTATACGATCATAGCAACATGGCTAACATTACATATTGATGACAATATAGATACAGAATAGTTATGCACTTGAGTCATCCCGTGTGTTGCAGATGGAGGAGAAGACTCTGTAAATAGATTCAGGTGGGCTTGTGGGACCCCAACCAGTAGTCAGACAGGAGCAACTGAAACCGAGTGTCTGTAGATTTTCAGGGTTTGGCCTTGAACGTGGCTATTAGATATTGCCCAAAGTAGTTTTTGTGTGTTTTGATTTGGCAACCACATTCCCTGCTTTTTGAGAGTTTGTTTTGCTCCTCACGACGATGCCACCCTCACTCCCGTTTCCAATTGTTTGTTGGCTGATGCCAAAGCAGTGCACCCCTCTTGATTAAAAACAACTGCCTGCTGGCTCTTAAAAATGTTCCCTGAGTTCTCAATCAATGTCAGGATCTGACCATTTATTGTGCCCAAGTGTTCCAACTGATTTACAGCACTGGTCCTGGTCGTCCTCTACTTTTATTTTGGCTGGAGTGCAGGTAGCGAGCAGCTCCGAGGTGTCACCGGGTTCAAAACACAAGCCAATCGGAGGAAAAGCGTTCATCGGCAGTCTCTGTGGGTGGCCAGGGAAACTTCTGAGGACAGACAGTAAATCCACAAAAAGTCGTCTCAGGCAGGAATTCACAAAGACTCTTAGCTTTAACAGTGTGAAAGGCTAATCATTTTCCCAGCTGTCCAAAATAAAATCTGAAAACTTGATTTCATTTCACAAATATTTGAAATAGAAATGTTCATTTTTGTTGTGATTGTTATTATTACCTATAATACATCTTATTTATCAGCACCTTTTTTAACACTCAAGGGCACTTTGCAAAGGTAAAAACGGTTAAAAAGCAGACAACACACAATAAAAAAGGAACAGTGCAATTCCAGGGAGTATGATTTTTTTAACTGGGGGGGGTTGAGTTTGGATTTCAAAGTGGGACGAGTATATCAGTCTTGCAGATCTCAGTTGGGGCTGAGCTCCAAAGTTGCGGAGCAGAGTGAGTGAATGCTTTGCTCCCCATGGAGGTGAGGCCATTACTATTATCCATCCATCCATCCATCCATTTTCTAACACTTATCCTACTCAGGGTCGCGGGGCATGCTGGAGTCTATCCCAGCTGCCATTGGGCGAGAGGCGGGGTACAACATGGACTGGTCGCCAGTCAATCGCAGGGCCACATAAACAGACAGACAACCATTCACTCTGTCACACATCTGGCCATTTTTTTTCCAAGTAACCTGCTGCATGCTTTTGAACTGTGGGAGGAAACCAGAAAACCTGGAGGAAACTCATGCAGACACAAGGAGAACATGCAAACTCCACACAAAAGGGTCCCCTGTCGGAATCACACCAGGGTCTTTCATGCTGTGTGCCCAAAGCGCTAACCGTTGCGCCACCCTGCTGCCTCATTACTATTGTTATTATTATTGTTATTACTATTATTAGAAAGATGATATGATTATCATAATTGTTATTGTTATCATTGTCATTATTAATTATTTACAGATTCACTTACCTACTTAACTCCTGAACAGTTAGATATACATTGGCTTGAATAATATCTATAAATGATATCATAATATGTGTTTTTATTTTACGTAACTGCGTTGTTTGGATTTAAAAAAATTCTTCTGTGTATCTCCACCTAGACATGGATCATTGAAAGAACAATTTTTGTCTCTGTTTTTGACTATTCTTTGCTCATTTTAAAGCTTTGCTCATTTCATCTAGGATTTAAGCGACATCAGGAAATGCCAGACGTGCATTAAGAGGCACCTTTGGAAGCAAGTGAAATTCAGCTGCTCTTTGTATTGCAAGAGTTTGTGTTTCGCTGTGTCAATACTGGTGTTTTTGTAAGACTTTGGTCAAATAAATTTGTTCAGCAGTCTTGAAAAACCGCCGTGAGCTGATGAGGCAGCTCCATTTTACACCATCAGGCCTTATTTGTTCTAATATTCCAGAGGCCGGCAACTATTTCATCATCAGACGGCTGAATTATCTGATGGCAGCCTGCTCTGGGGTCTTTCACATCGTGGCTCCTGGAGAAAATCTCTAGATTATTATCAAAATCAGCAAAGTCTGCTAGATTTACACTTTGCTGCTCCCTTTCCCTGCCCATGATTACATTCCCTCCATGCTGGCATTGCATTGCCTGCACAAAACCCTATGCCCAACCTTCTACTTCAAATATGCCTTCGCCTGGATGGTCTGACCTCCTCTCTCTGTCACTAGATCCACTTGGCCTTCCAAAAAAAATAATGCAACCCCTTTGATTCAAACACTTTTTAATATCCTTTGAAAGCCGTGGTTTATTACTACGGAACCCGCTGACAGTCTTAGACATGATAACCGTGTCCTCGCAGAACTAGATATGCCATGTAATTGTATCTGTCATTTCAAGTGAATCAGCGCATGCGTTGGAAAACACGCGCCGAGCTGGGGTTTCGAGAACAATTCTCAAGCCCCGCCTCTTATTTGTCCATCAATTAAACAGCAAACAAACAAATTATATCAGCCAGATGAAATCAAAACGTTACAAGAAAGTGAGCCAAGGTAAGAAGAAAATCGGATATCCAATATTTGTAATTGTTGTACATTTCTATTGATCAAAATAAAAGATTAGGTTGTATCAATGATGTCAGATTACATTGATTTTAATGGATGTGAGCATCTCTCTGCACGCAGGAAAACGGAAATAAACGTTTCCTCATTTTGCTGGAGACACAGTCCATTTATCTGTGACTTGAAACCGGAGGAAACATTTCCAAACCAAAGCAGGAGAATGGACAGGAACCGATGGAAGAAAAACAAAACGTAGAGATCTAGCTAATAGTAATGGGAGTGGGGAAATATTTGCTCACAAAACCCAAATATAATAAAAGAACATTTTTTCGCCTTCCTGTAGAGTACACACACACACACGGACACACAGCCATATACTCACACATATACACACACACACACTTATATCAAATCTACCATTGCCCCACCTTGATGCGATTTAGATCGTATTTTTTGGTTTGTTTGTTTATTCTTTTTCCAGTCTCAATTTTTGCATGTTTATTTGTAACTATGTTCATTTCTGATTATCTTTTTTTAGTCACTTTTTGTGTTGTGGAAGTCTAATGGGGGCTCCTCAGTATGTTGCCTTTTCTCATGTAGTGTAATGGGGTCATGACTATTTAATTTGTTTTTGCTATTTCATTTTTAGCTTCATCATGATTTTAAAAGCAATAGTGTGCTGGAGAAGAAAGTGATAAATACATTCCATAAAATAATGTACTTACTATTTAGCAACAGTGGTTCATTTTCAAACTCTTCCTTCACCTCTAACCATATGCCGCCGATCAGCGAAATCTAAGTGACCTTTATGGGACGTAGAGTTTTAACCTCATTAGTTTCAAATTTTGAGTAAAATTTAGGGCTCTCCAATCTGCCATGTCATTACGATAAACGCGAGTGTCATCAACATAGCATTAGAACGCCGTGAAATACTGAACACCGACCCAAAGGGGGAAGAGAATAGCACCGGCCCAATAATATTACTGTGAGGAACTCCATGCCAGGGGAAATCATAGATACCGACAGAGAAAAAACATGACCTAAACCTTAGCAGTCAAATAGCAATTATAGTAATATATTGTCTAATTATAGGGATGTGTCTTCCCTTTTAATTTTAAACCATCTTAGATATTTTATTTTCATGTTTATGCTTTGCCTGTGATGAATGCATGAGTCTCAGTGTGCACAAAGAGGGATTTTGGGTCAATTTGATGACTAAATAAAGCAGGGGTGACCTATTGAATAAAGGTACCGTTCAGTAGGGGCTGTTCACTTGTTTACATCGATATGACAACATGAATGATGGTGAGGATTTTTTTAATTTAATTTCATTCTTTGATTAGTGTAAAGGCCATTTCTTGCTATGTTACGATGGTTGCTTGTATATTCTTGCGTGGTGTCTTGCTGGGTTTACAGTCATGTACTGTTACTTTTAGGTCATTTATTCCAAATTCTGTCTTGATGTCACACGTTATAACATTTCTGTTATTTCTTTTCTTTTCAAAAAAACCCAACATTATTTTATTTTTCACTCACATGACCCTAGTGTGTCCCTATGTGTTTTAGGTCTAACTAATTAGGTATGTCCTGTTTTGTGTCATCTCTAAATCCCCAATGTAAGACGTTACCTCACTGTTTGGAAATGGTTTGAAAAAAATCGTACGCACAAAGCAAAAAAACGAAATGAGAAGAAAAAGAAAATATGATAGTGTGTAGAAGTTGCACACAGAGAAAATCACAAAACATTGGTTTTTCGCCAGTGAAGAGAAGGAGGTCTGAACTAACAAATTACACACCATCACAGAAGCTTCCTTTAGATTGTTCCCCCCAAAACAGGAGACAATTAATAGACAATACACAGAAAAAGATTTCTTAAAAAGCCTGGAAATGAAACTCTGGGTTTTACATTTTTTGTAAAGAGACAACACAAAAACTTTTAAATGTCTGGAAGTCTCCTCTTAAGAAGGCTGAAGATTTTCTGACTGTTGTTGGGAAAGAATTAAGAGACTTGAAGTGGTTTCCGCAGCCCTGCCCAACATCGTGCTGCCGCAGAAAACAGTGTATGCCTGACCTGATTAGAATAATTAGAATATAGATGGCACCTATAATAGAGAGGATGATGGTACAAGGCCGAGCAGGGAGGATGTTTGAGTACATTCAAGCTTCTGTCACTCTGATTTCTCACATGACTATGACTGTAATCGCCGTGTTTCAGCCATCATAGGTTAATTATCAGCCTTGACCTACAGAATTACTCACAAAGCAACACACACATGCACACACACGCACACACACAAACATACACACACACACAATAATTTATGTGATGATGAAAGGAGGGAAAAAAGGTAGCAGAAGGATCCCAAAGTTATCCAGGATCCCTCAAAATAAAGCTATATATATATATATATATATATATGTGTGTGTGTGTGTGTGTGTGTGTGTGTGTGTGTGTGTGTGTGTGTGGGTGTGGGTGTGTATACTGTGTGAATGAACGTGTATGTATATACATATACACACATATGTATATATATACAATTCTCATCTCTCCTCTTGCTTTTTGAGAAAATGCTTTGATATATTTATATATGATATAAATCATACACATATATACATATGCATATATATTGTCATTGTTCTGGACATTCAACACATTTGTGATGATTCTGTCACATTTGAGGTCACATTGAGTCAATTGTGAGTCATTTATTGCAATATGTAAGTGATAGGTTAATTAATAGTGTGTGTATCAATCGCATTTCTCCTTATATCCAGAACAACAAAGTCCATAGAGAGAGGAGAAAGTGTGGATTAGCTAAATCACCAAAAGTATTTAACATAATCATGAAATTGTGCAAAAAATAATAATGAAATCAAATAATTATCACAAATACCCCCTCTGCTTTTGGATCCCCGGTCTGCCCAGTCATGTAAAGCTGCTTCTTTCTACTGTATTATCTTCTCACTCTTGCTCCCTCTCCCTCCCTCTCATTTTCTCTCCCTCTCTCTCCCCCTTCATGATGTCTCTCCCCTCCCCTCCACTCGGTGACCCACTAATGTTCTGTTCATTTTCTCTTATGAATAGATAATGGGCAAAAATCAAATCTCTTCATTTGCATGTAATACAATTAAGACCTTCTCAAACAATGACAAATGGATGGAGCTGCGAGGTGTCAGTCAGCGCCGTCAGTGGGAGGGCAAAGACAGCGTCGGCCGAACCTCTCCCTTTTAACGAAAATTAATAAAACCTTCAAATGGAATTTTCTCGCCGCCATCTGGCATAACAATCACCGGGACACTCCTAGACTCTGGCTGTCAAATAAGATTAAAGTTCTCATGAATTTGAAGTTGTGACGAGGTTTTCCAGCGGGTATAACATCAATCTCCGAAACCTGAGGGACCAGGTTTTTTCAGTTGATCAGAACACTGTGTGTGCACAAAACTGATTTTTTAATAAGATTTTATATTTTTTTATATGATTGCAAAGATTAAAAAATAGAGCCCGCAAGTGTTGCTGAATTTAATAGCATTCCTCTCCACGGTACATCAGGCCAGACATGGTGGGAGATACACCGGTCTAGATGAGATTTCAGTCTCATTGGATTGGATCACATTGTCTAGAAAAACAGTTCCTCAAACTCCAATTGGATCAGCTGATCCTGTTTCACTTCCGTTCAGGTGCATTTTGAGGAAATTTACTGCTTTTTTGTGACAATGTTGCCAATAGCAGGCTAATTTGCCTAATTTTCAAATGTCTCTTATTTTGGCTGTTGATGTCATTTCTTCATGAAATTTGGAGGATTATTACAGACCAACAGGGTGGACAATGTAATGACAAGACATAAAACTGACATGATGGCAGAATTTTCAAAATAAAGCAGCAGCACTCGTCTAACGAGAGGAAAACGTGGGATGCTGAAAAAGAGCATTGATGTGTAAAGAGAACTGGATAAAGTGCCGTAGTGAAACCGGAAAACACTTCACTGGATGCGATGCAAACTACTTTCAAACCAAAAGCAGGTCAAACTTGAGGTTGTATTTCCCTGTTTCCTCTGGAAAACTTAAAGTTCACTATGTGATTTGGTTTTGATAACCAGGTCGGTGTATATAATTCTGTGATCTGCCGACAGCTGTGTCAATTTGACACCGCTTTTTACTATTCGTCATCATTCCAGTTCCATAATACTGAGGAATGGTTAGTAGAGCTTGAAGAAAAAGCTTAAGCCATTTAATCTGATGGAGTATTTGGAGTCTGAAACCCCTGATTATACTAAGGACCCTTAACTCTCACAGAATATCCCGGTAAACCCGAGTAGAAGGTGAGTCAGGTTCCACACAATGAGAGGATCATGAGCGACAGGATTCAGCGGGGGGATGTGTGACAATCACACCTGAAGATTAAAAAGCTAAGCTTGTTTTTCGGTCTTTGGTTGATTGTTTCTCACAACAAGGGAACGAAACATTTTTATGATTTTATGGGGATCCTGGAATTGTTCATGTTGGAAAAGTTAAAGGAAAAAAACTAAAATCTCATCTTGACTCCACACGGTAAGGCAGGCGGCACAAGAATCCAAAGCCAGTCATTATATTTCCTGCAATCCTATCTCTGGAGCTCAGTCCACTAACAATTGACTGCTGCTGATAAAGCAGATTTGAAAATGTTTGCTGGTTTTGTGGCTGATAGGATGGTTACGGCTCCGGTACAGAGAGATAGAGCATTAGGGTATTCTGTCATAACAGTTTGTACTTTTGATTTACGTGAAGCTGCTGCTTTGAGGACGTTTGCACTCAGCGACAGATTCTGGGAAGTTTTAAGTTGGATATATGTCCTTTTAAGTGTCACCTCTAAATCCCCAATGTAAGACGTGATCTCACTGTTAGGAAATGGTTTGTCCCATGAGTAGGTCTCCAGCCCTCGCTGAGGTTACAGAGAAAAACAATGCAGGAGGAATTACACATGTCCCCAGTGACTAAAAACACATACCAAACCCACCAGTGATAATGGTCAAAGGACCGGGACAAAAAGCGCCGGCCATGGTTGGCAGTGGGATGTTCATGTTAAGCCTTTACATATTCACAGCATCTCAAGATGATCGTGATTCCAGCCTGGACTGGCCAAGAAATAATATTGAAAAGACAAACCCAGCTTAGCCTTGTGGAGTAATGGTGAGGCTGTGAAATAACTTTTAAAAAGTTACAGGAAAAAATAGCTGTTGATAACCTGCAAAAACATACGCATAAATCAAAAAAAGGAAATGGGAAGAAAAAGAAAAAATGGTGGTGTGCAGAAGTTGTACACAAAGAAAAATCACAAAATGTTAGTTTTCACCAGAGCAGAGAAGGAAGTACTTCAAGTGAGTCAGGGGATAGTCACAACACAATACTCCAGACTGATGTTTGCAGTTATCCCTGTAAATCCTACTTCACACTTGCAATGTAGCTGAAAAGTTGATGAAGCTCTGTTTAAATGTGTAATGGCTCATCTCTTAGCCTTTAAGATTGATGTCAATGTTCAGGTTATAATAACTTTGGAGCAAGCCAGGCAAGTCCTCTGTTACCACAATACATGCTAAGCTATGCTATGCTAATTTCCTGCATCTGCACTCATTTTGCAAAATGCACATTTCCTGATTTTTTCCATTGTTTTATTTGGGGGAGATAATAGCAAACAAGCAGATGGGTGAATTTTCCACAGTTAGAATTTTATGCATTCGCAATAGTTTCATTCAGGCACCACGTCCTCCTCTTGTCTAATATAAACACATGGGGGCAGACGCAACAATCACATGCGCACAAATATACATCCAGTCAAACACAGATCTCACACACATACACAAACTTACACACAGGAAAATTAATGAGCTCTCATACATAACCCAGGATAGAGAGAGCCATATTCACCCTTGGATGGTTTATTGACTGATTTCATTTATTTGTGTGGAATGAATAGGAGGTAAACATTGGCTCCCTCTCACATTTTCTGCGACACACTCGCTGCACAGCATTCTGGGAGAAATGATCCCACCAGCAGCAGGGTCATTGATTGGCTACCTCGTCAGTGTGTGACAAATTACCCAATAAGAAATAGGTTACCCATTTCCACAAACTAATTAACCTGGGTGATAGTGAAACAAATTATTACATTTATTTAATATTATTTCACATCTGTCGCCAGACTACAAAAATCTTTATCCCCGTGCTTCCATGCTACCTGATCACTTCTTCACTGCCATTATCAAAAGATATATGAAATTAAGTAAAAGTGAATAGTTTTTATATAGTTTGTTTGTTTTCATGGACAATGGGTCAGCCAGTGCATATCTTTATGGTTTCCAGTGAGGGAATCAGGTTAACTAGTCAATCTAAGCAGTTATGAGATAGAATATGGGGACAAAATATACTTCAGTAACACAAAGAGCGTATATTATTTCCCCTTACTTGCTTGCTGGAAGAGCTGTAATTGTTTGTGTGATCACCCTGCTGATGGAGGGACATAACCAACCAATGTCCTCATTTTTCTCAGATCACTAACATTTTCCACCCCTTTTTCTGCAATATGAGGTCTGCCATGAACATGTCCACTGTGCTGTCTAAATGAGTGATTGAGTAAGTGTTTGGATGTCCTATTTGTAAATGGCATCGGAATGCCAATCAGATGTTCAGTGGGATTTGACAGATGTCCCAAAAGCCACATATCAGCCTGTTGGACAGCAGAGGCATCAACAAATCAAGGTTGAGGGTCAACCCTTTGCCGTGGGTAAAGCCCCTCTGATAGTAAATTATTATTTTGTCTCTTTCATTGACAATTTTTAAGTTGTACACACAGAGAACAGACAGATGGATTGTAAGATACTTTAATTTAATGTCCATTCTGCTTGGCAACCATGAGGTTGCATTGCAAGCTTTATCCACTTAGCCCTCATTGCTTTCAAACTTATCGTCAAGTGTTTTTAATCCTCAAATGTAACAGAATAAAGTAGAATAAAAAATATGTCTCCAAACATCAAAATCAACTTTCAAACCCAAATGTATTATTACCTTAGGAATGGTGCATTGAGAATATAGAGAAAAGGTAAGATCAAAAAAGTTACAAACTTTGAATGAGTTTTTAATGGGTGTGTGTCATGAGTTGCTTTACCTTTATTTTTGAGGGTTGGGGCCTGAAAAGTTGAATAATAAAATCCCGAATGTGAATTCACCGCGACGTCAAACGTGTGACCAAATTGGTTTGCGACTCCTACAAAAAAAAAGGAGTAAATTTCAGCATAAATTTCAGCACCACGGACAGCTCCCAGTCGCAAAGTCAGCGGATTCAGTGACCGGCAAACATTCAGCACGGACGGAACACATATCTTACACACGTTTCTTTATGTTACGTGTGTTGTTATTATGGTCTAATTGTTTGGGTTTTACTGAAAGCTATCATTTAAAAACGCACTGTTATTACGGAGTTACAATCCACCACTTTTGTGTAAATAACTGACCGAAAAGCACAAAGAGACCTCTTCTGAACTGATGAATATTCATTCATCACTAGTGTGTCAGAGAAGCTATATTTCACGATTAGTATGTCAAACAAAATAACGTCAAATGTTTAAGTTTATGAATAACTACACATGCAGGATGTCTGACTTTTAAAATTCTGATGACATACACATCAGGATTATGTTATTACGATGTCACTTCCCAGTTTATGGTATTTATGTGAGGTTGGCTACTCTGACCAATAAATACCACAGGAGAAATGCAACTCATTTGATCACAAATCAAATTGCTAGATTCCAATTCCGGAAGTGACGATCAAGGAAAACCATTTAATGTACTTAATAAACTCATTCAATCCATAATTTATAGTTTGTTGTTATTTTACATCTGCACTTCGTATTTTTTAGCACAGTATTTCCTTAGAATTGTTGAATTATGATAAATCTCAGTGCTATTGTAAGACAACAAATATTGTCAGAAGATGATGAAGAGTAGTCTAAATAAATGATGTCAATGTGAGTTGATAGCAAATGGATTTCCTGGAGAGCACCAACAAAGAACCCGTGATGTAGTTTGCATTAATATATGCATGACATCACCTCGACGCATGCTTTAGTTAATCATTACATATCCCCATCCCAGCCCCCTGCCCCCGTATGAACACAAGATGACAAAAATATAAATTTTGACATCGTAAGACTATTTGATATTGTCAGTTTATCCTTTGTGTGGTCAATCCTGATTTTAAGATGCGGGGTTAGTTACAGGGCTTGTGACATCACAGATACCTTGGTGCCACACCTGGACAGATGTTCGAATTCACAGTAGAGGTCAACCCAATCCTTAAATTATGATAATGTCAACTCAGATTTGTGTACCTTGATATTATCTTTGTGTCCTCAGTCAGTATCAGGTTCAAATCAGATAGTGTTAATGAATATCAATAAGTCTTATCAATTTAAAAAGCATTACATCAAAATATTTAAGTTTCTTATAAATGACAGGTTTACGTTACTCAGTCTATTTAAGTCTATTGAGCATTTAGGTCAATGGGAGGATGTCATATTTTTGGGGAGACCAAATGGAGGGACTTTCAGTGATTTATTCACACAGGATTGAATTTTACTGTCATTGTATAAGCCCTTTTCCAAAAATACTGGAGCTGTCATACCTGCCAGAATATTTGATACTTACTGCGTTATAACAACATTAATGGAAATTCATTCATAATGTGTCTATACAGCTTATCCTGTACTCATCATCACGGTGGGACTGGACATTGGGAGGGAGGTGGGTTTTAACCCAGATTGAAAGTCTGTCAATCACAGGCCCGCACATAACAATATCCTACTCTCACATTCACACTTGTGGACAATTTAGTGTTTAGTTGACCTACACATTGTAAAATAAATAAATAGATGATAATGACGATGATAATAATAATAATAGTAATAATCATTATTATAATAATAACAATAATGATATTGCATTGATATCGCCATTGTATAATTGCAATAATATCGAGCGCCTCTCTACTTATTGGTCACTACCTGCAACTAGTCACTTTGTTCTTGTTCTTGAGTAGCGGTTTTGATCTTTTTTATCTTTGTATTTATTGTTGTCTCGGCCCTGTTTCATATCTTTACCAATTGTTTTTTTGTCATTAATATTTGTTGTCTCTATCCTTTTTAATGTCTTTTTTGGTACCTGTCCTTTTGCCTTGGGATGCTGTGGTATTCAAATTCTCCCAAATCCCCAAAGGGGATCAAGAAAGTGTTATCTTATCTTAATAATAATACTAATAATAATATTTGGCAGTAGAGTAATGCAGTGGCAAGAAGGTTTTTTGGCTTTGCATGTTTTCCAAATGTCTACTTGGGTTTCCTCCAGGAAACCTCGATTTTCTTCCCACAATGAAAAATCATGCAGGAGGTTCACTGAAGAACCTAAATTGCCCAGAAGAGTGAATGAGTGAGTGAATGGTTGCGTGTCTCTGTATGTGGCTCTGTGATTGACAGGTGACCAGTCAGGGGCGAACCCTGCCTCTCTCGCCCAATGACAGCTGGGATTGGCTCCAGCCCAACCGTGACCCTATGAGTGGGATCAGCGGTATAGACAGTAAATGAATGAATGAATAATGATAATAATAACAATCATCATCATCCACATCATCATCATTATCTTAAATGCTGTTTATTGTTCTTTGAGGAAAATAATTAACGTGTACTTTAGTAATAACTGTGTTGAAGCAAATTAAAATGAACATGATCATAATGAAAGAACAAAAAACTTACACAAGGCTAACTGTTGCACTCTGACATGACAGGGGGTCGAGGATTTAACACTAATACTGGATTATTGACAATTTTATCAAATGCAATGTTTCTGAGATATGACAGTAATCACCAGTACCGATATATTCCTACGTTGATCCTAACACTTCATCTTATTAGAGTTCCTCATCCGCGAATATTTACTGTTATTATCTTTAAAGCAAACTAACACAAGAGGAAATATAGTCCAAGGTCCAATTTCTGTATTCACAAAGGGAATTCTATTAATATGTACTTGAATGAATTCCCTCCTGGTAAAGTCATAACAGAAATTGTAAATTTAAAGATTTTTCATTCAACCAAATTATCCTGAAATAAATAGAGTAAAGTTGGGGTGCGATTCCTATAAATATTGTCTTCCCTCAAGATGATTTCTTCAAACGCCAACATATTGTCATGAAAAACTACAGGAATCAGAAAGTTCTCACATCAACTAAGCTTAGATCAGCTGATCCTGGCTTTCATTACTGATTAACATAATAGCACAAAACAAACCTGTCAATCGATTAAAAGCTGGGAATTAATCAATCAAACACTGCAACTCTTTTTGATCACTTAAGGCATGATTTAAATGTAGTTTTAACGTTTTGTTTCTAATTAACAATCACATGAACACAAACATTATAAACACTTTTATGATGCTGAGAAATTAAAAGTCACTGGTACATCCTGCATTAATTCACACATTTGACCAAGTAGAGTTTACTATCACTGTACAGTTGTGATAAACATTATTATTGTGGGGTGTAAGTAGATTTCTGCTGGGGTTATTCAATCGTATTATTGAAGAACAAACTGTTATTCCAAGCATTGAATGAATTATTAAAAAGGGTATTTCAAAAATCATCCAATTCATTTAAATCACCATCTAGTTAAAAACAGTTCTGTGATTCAGATGGGTTTTTTTAAAGGAACTTGCAAACCCACTGCATCACGTGTGATCCAAGAAAGGAGGGCCGATTCCAGATATGACGTAATTGAAAATGGTTTTTATTTGATCATTTACACTGAATCGATATAAACATGTCCATGAGACAAAGTGGCTTCGAACATTTAAGAAAGTCATATTGGATCAAAAGCACAGACGGAATTGATGTAAAAAAAAAAGAAAGAAAAGAAAAGGAAAAGGGAGGGGAAAATTACCACAAATCGACCAAATGGGAACAAGAGAGCTTCCGCTACACAAAACATCCTATATAACAGATTATAGTTCAGACACTTTCCGTGTCTTCATTTATAGTTTTTCCTATTTTTTCTTTTAGCATCATTTTGTCTTTTCTTTGTTGTTGTTGTCGTTTTTTTCTTCGTTTTTTTTTTCCTTGGACAGCACATGCAGTCGAGTCCACCTCAGTGTTGTCCCGGTCAGTCCCTTCACACCTGTGCCAGACGCGTGTCAGCGTGCGCGCGTCCGCCACCGTGCGCGTCCCCGCGACGGCTACCACAGCCGTGCGTCGAGTGGAAAAAGGAGCGCGGCCGGGGATGGGGGAGGGGGGGGGCGGTCGGTGTGTCTCAAGAGTATCCGATCACTTGGAGCGGAACACCGACCGGAAGTTGCGCCGGTCTTAGTCCAGGAACCAAATACCCAACAAATAAATAAATAAATAGTAATAATAAATAATAAGGCAAATAAATAAGTGTCAGAAGCCGCATGCGAAATAATAAATAACACCGTGGATCGGGTGGGGGGGGGGAGGCCCGATGGAGCCGGGACACAGTTCGTGGGCAGGGTCGGGATGGGGATGGAGGAGGGAGAGGATGAGGAGAAGGGGGTTGCAGATCCGGGTTCTAGGTGAAGCTCATGGACACTGTGTGCTCCAGCGCTTTGCGACGCAGCGACGCGATGCTCGTCCCTCTCCACACGTCACTGTCCGGCGAGCTACACAGCTGAGGCGAGCCGGTCACGTTGGTGGGGCCCGACAGCGACGCGGGGACCATCCCGGGGAACGTGGGCTGGTACAGGTGCGACTGCAGGCCCGATCCGTTGGAGGACATGTTGGACAGAGACATGGAGTTGGGTGGAGGCCCCGCGCCCAGGCTGCACTGGGACAGGGACTGGGCCATGGCCTGCTGGCGGCCCAGTGCCGGCGGGAGCTGAAGCTGCGACACGCCGGGCATCCCCGCCGTGGCCCAGCGGGTGTCGTTGGCGTGGAAGGAGCACAGGCTGTCGCCCATGGCGGCGGCCGCCGCGGCGGCGGAGGGGAACTGCGGCAGGCCGTGGTGCGTGGGAAGGAGGGTCCCCGGGGCCCGGAACACGTTGGTGGTCTTCTTGCGTTTCTTCCACTTGGCGCGTCGGTTCTGGAACCAGACCTGCGTGGGGGTGGGAGTTGGTGTGGAGACGCGGTGAGTTCAAGGAGCGACGGAGGAAATGACGGGGAAATAAAAATCAAACGGCGAGAGCGTCGTATCATCGCGATGATGGAGCGGCCGGCGATAAATCATCGCGAGAAGAAGAAATCACGCTGATTTATGTGTTTTTGTCCTCTTCCCGTCACCTCATATCCACGCGTGACAGTTAACGGAATAAAACAAAAAACAAAATCACAATAAGTATGCAAAGTACCTTTACGACGGATCTATTGTAAACCTACTTTCAAGTAAAAACAAATAATATGAAGACGAAAGACTTGAAAACAAACTGAATGGTAAACGTACATGAAAAACGAGCTGAAAAAGCAAAAAAAAAATACATGTTTTTTCCAGAAAACATCGGTATGACGTCGGGTTGTGAATCGTGATTTAAGCACTGACAACAAAGATGCAAGGAAATCGCTCGTATTCTATATCAAAATATGTACATTAAAAATATGTGTACTGTGTAAAATGATGCTGTTATTAAATAAACAAAACCGTTTTAAAAGCAAAAATAAAAAGATAAAAACAAACAAGTCTGAAAAAAGCAGGGTAATTTTCAAAGATTAAGCTGTGGAAAATCATGCTGCAATTTGCTCATTAATTCCATTTATTTTTTCATAACAGTGTATAAATACTGTAATACAAAATGAAAGCAGCCGTATGTTTGATGCTCGATCGTGTGCCTCCATGCGTGAAATGTCCTCGCAATCGTGCTCAGATGCTTATTTTTGCGCGTACATTTGTTTGATTTGTTATTTAAAAAAAAAAGCATTATAAAGCAAAACGCTTTACCGTAATGTCACTAAATATGGCGCATCGCCTTGGAATACACACAGGCCGGTGGAAGCACACGCTAATACTTTCCGCGTCTCATTTTTCACTACAAGTTATTGTTTTTTTTATATTTAAAAAACAAAACAAAATAAAAAAAAATATGGGGGATCAGACCCGCAGAAGGCACCGCTGTAATATAGTCGCTGTTGTCGCGCCGAGACATCCGGGTCCTTCCACCCCGCGCGGCTCTGATTAATGCACGGCTCCGCCGTGAGAAAGTGGGGCCCGGTAATAAGACCGGGACCGCCTCACTCCCCCGTCCCCGCCCAGCGCCCAGCCAACCGTGAAATCCGCCCTGAAATGCATTTCACTCCGCGGATATTTGAATGCAATTTTCTTCTTGCGGTTGAAAAAAAATAAAAAATTAAAATAAAGAAGTGAAAACAAGACGGGGTGTCTCCAAGATACGGTGCTTCTCCTCCGGCAATCTAATCTTGATGAAATTTGACCCGGCCGATGATATTTATTCCCATTACTATCAGTATTATTCCTCATGAGAGCGACGCGCTTGTCGTCAAGAGGTGACCCGTGATGGGTGTGATATTTATAAAAGGGAAATAACACAGTTGTGTTATTGTGCCGTTGCATTTTTACATTATCGTTTTTTTTTTCATTCATCCACCGCTGCGGATCTAATTAAAATCAGGCAATAAAGTCAAGATGTCATTTTAATTCGGTATCTATATGTGTTTCTATTTGTTTGCATGCGAGATATAGTTAAATAAAATGTCAGGCTGTGATAACACAGCAGCTGAGACTGTTGTTAAACCCTACTATATCAATCACTTCATACACACACACACACACACACACACACACACACACACACACACACACACACACACGCGCGCGCGCACACACACACACACGCACACACGCACACACACACACACCGGACAGATGGTAGTGGAAGTAAAGCTAAGAAATGGTGGCACCGAGGTACCAAATGCAAGGAAAAAAGAGTAAAAAAAATGGTGATTTTAAAAAGAATAAACAGATGTAAAGTAACACAGTATTGCTGCTTAATTACTGTGTAACACCGTCAGTGTTTGCAAACAGCCCTGACCTGCAGTCTTCATCTTTACACTAGTGCAGACTCGAGCTAGTGCATATATTTACATATACTTAGAAATACTCATATATATATATATATATATATATATACATATATATATATATAGAGAGAGATACACATTTACTTCAGAGCTGCACGAAGGCGGTCGGTTGTCCTGGGTATAAACGTGGACTATAAGCCGAAACGTTTTTTTTGTCTCCTTCTTTAAATGCAACACAAAATAAAAAATAATGTGCACCGAACTTTCAGTGAGAGAATAAATTACCGGCCATTTTGTTCAAGTCGCGTCGTTATTATAACGATTATGATAATGGTAATGATGATGATAATGATGATGATGATGATAATTTTTATTATTATTGCGACTACTTCTTTCATCGAGAGACTCGCTGCTGGACGTTAATCTGAAATATTGGGACCAAAAAAAATTCTAAGGGATGTCATTTGAATTTCTCTCGGTTTGCGGAATGGAAACGAATGGGGGGACAAAAACAACAACAACAACAACAACCACCCCGACATGACGCCCGTGGACTGCGCGAATCCGTCCGGTGGGGTCCTACCTGCACTCGGGACTCGGTGAGGCCGATCCTCAGCGCCAGCTCCTCCCGCATAAAGATGTCCGGGTAGTGCGTCTTGGCGAAGCTCCGTTCCAGCTCGTTGAGCTGCGCAGGCGTGAACCGGGTCCGGTGCCGCTTCTGTTTCTGGGACTGCTGCCCCCCGCTCTGGTTCGGGTTGCCGTTGCCGTTCTGCTGCTGCTTGTCTTGCTCCTTGCTGTTCACCTGCACCGGGTTCGGCCCGCCACCGCTGCTGATGTCATCACCGGGGAGCATGGTGGCGCCTTCCACGCCGTCCGGTCCGAGCTCCCCGCCGTGCCCGGTGTCCGGTCCGCCTCCGCCGAGCCTGCACTTGAGAGCCTCCCTGTGGCCCAGGAGCTCCGCCGCGGCGTCCTTCATCCCTACACACACACACACACACACACACACACACACACACACACACACACACACACACACACACACACACACAGATAGAGTTTAGGAAAACTAACGCACTGGCGAATTTGATCGATCGCAGAACGCGGGAACATTTTTGATTTTTTTTTTTAGAAAATATTATTAATTCTTTATCGCAGACTTGTGCAA
>CAAKHD010013588.1:22260-58805 GCA_901007705.1 Fistularia tabacaria | reverse complement strand
AAAGTGGGCAAAAAAAAAAAAATTAATTTTTTTTTTTTTTTTTTACATACAGACGCCTTTTTTACGTGTATTTCTCCCCCTACACACACACACACACACACACACACACACACACACACACACACACACACACACACACACACACACACACACACACACACATACACACAGATAGAGATTAGGAAAACTCGCGCACTGGCGAATTTGATCGATCGCAGAGCGCGGGAACATTTTTGATTTTTTTTTGTAGAAATTATTATTATTTCTTTACCGCAGACTTGTGCAAATAGAAAAACAGCAAAAGCGAACGATTCCAAAGGCCAGGGTTCGCGGCGACACGCACGCACGGCACAATCTCTCCCTTAAACGCTCCTAATCCAATCCGATATCTTAGAAAATGGCTAAATCAAATTACGCGTTAATATAATAATAATAATTACTTTCCTGATGAATTAGGCCAGTTTAGCTCACTCCAGTCGCGTTAAGGAGGAAATTGGGCGATTTCTTTTTTTTCCTCTCTCTCTCTCTCTCTCTTTCTCTCTCTCTCCTCTCTCTCTTTTCCGATCTCGATCCGAGGCGAGCACCAGCCTCCGGACTGCGGGGGAGTCGAGGAGCGGAGTTCGGCGACGGCAACTCACCGAGGCGGGCGTCCAGGAGGTCGGCGTGGGAGAGCATGGCGCACCGCTCCAGGGCGAGAATCCTATCCCCCCCGTTAAGGACCCCCCGAAAAATAAATAAATAAATAAATAAATAAAATAATAAATAAATAAAAACACCCTCTACGACTTTAACCTATTTAAGAAATATATATGGCCTAAATGAAAGCAAATTCGGTTTGTGGTTAAAAAAGGGAGGTTCGTTGCATTATAATGTAGTTTAGAGGAACGGGGAGGCGCTTAACGGCGAGGTGAACCGGTGCGCCTCTCCAAACGAGGACCAATCAGAGATGAAGCCCGGGGTTTGTCAGCCGGAGCCGGCGGCCCCTCTACCCCCCGCTCCTCCTCCTCCTCCCCCTCCTCCATCCTCCATCCTCCTCCTCTTCCTCCGGCCCCATCCACAAGTTCATTCCTCCTCATTCTCGTAATTGGCTTTGATTTCTCCTCAAATTACGTCCAATAGAGCAGCCTGATGTAATATCTGCGCCGGAACGCCGTAATATTTGTCTAATTGCGCACAATGTTCTCTTCTTGTTTATACAGATATCATATATTTAAAAAAAAAAAAAAAAAAAGAATCATTTTAATAATCTGCGCTGGGCCTTGAAATCATGGGGTGCATTTCTCCTCTTATTCTCCCTCCCTCTCCCTCTCTGAAGAGACAATCTCATCTCACATTTCCGGTTTGAAATCAAATAAAATTGAAAAAAAATTAACTTTGTGCAAATTGTCAATTAGATTTTTGCGCTTTTAATAGCGCCGTAAAAAAGGATATTGCGGGAGAAGGGGCCCAACTGGGAGCGAGAAAGGGAGGGATGAACGGAGAAAGCGGAGTTGAGAGTTTGGAAAAAAAAAAAAAAAAGACAGGTCAGCCAGAGGAGGAGGCCTCTTTTAATTTCCCTGCTTTAGAAATTAAAATGTATCTCGGCCAAATCGGCTCACAAATGTTTTACATAATCGAATAATAACCGATTAGGATCGATTAGAGGCAGCTGAATGTTTAAGGGTGAACAAAAAAATAAATAAAATAAATTGAGACAGATGTCAGTAGGTTTATTTTTCATGCGCTGGGAGGAGAGAGAGAGAGAGAGGGGGGACGGAGGAGAAGGAGGCACAAAGGAGGCGTCCGAGCGTGAAGCCGCAGCTCCGCCGGCTTCTTTTCCTCCCTCCGCCCGGAACTCCGGGCTCCTCTCCGCCGCCTTTATCCGTCCGCAATCTGGCGGCACGGCGGACCCTGGGAGGGGGTGGAGGGTGCAGGGTGGAGGCACGCCTGGGCGGATGGAGGGGTCCGGAGCCGGAGTCTGCTCCTGGCGCGCCTGAGGTGGAGGAGATTCTCCGCGCGGATTTGAGAAGGATGGAGATAACTTTTTAATTTTTTTAAATTTTATTCTAATTTGGATCGACCGGAAGGAGGTTCGAGACTCGATGATTTAAACCAAAATAAGAAAAAAAAAAACAAGATAATTTTTCAAACGAGGGTTGATGCAATTAAACGAACTGATAAGATAGTGAACATTTGACTTCCGGTGTTTTTTCCCCGTCGTCATCGCGGCCCGTCAGGATTAACGAGCGCCGTCACGCAGCCGGATGACGGATTGCGCGCTTTGTTTTACGACTTGTCAGCGGCGGGCTGTTTTTACGGCGGCGCGCACGGACGGGTCCGACCGGGAGCTGCGGCTCGTATTTACTCCCGAACAACCCCGATCATGACGTGTCAGACCGGCGCTGCCTTCAGCCGCACACGCGTCTGACTTCTGACAGGGAAACAAGAGAGAGGACAAGAACAGGGAGGGGAAAAAAAAATCCCAACTTTTTGGGGCGGCGGGGAGGGAGGTGTTGAAGATAATTACAGATTATTTCCGATTATATACTGTCATTTAGATAATAAATCTGTGACTGCTGCACAATTCGAGACGGAAGCCCTGGCTTCTTCCCAGCTCGTTTATTTACAGCAAAAGCAAAATATTTGACATTTTAATATACATTTCAACACCTAATTACAGCCATATATAAAATTGTACATTCGATTATCTTGTATTACACACTACATTTAACTGCCTTATTTCATCTTATATATTATATTATCCTGTGTTCAATTTTTGCAAATGACATTTTATTAGTCTAACATCTAATTACATTATAACATAACACACATTAAATTATCTTGTCTTATCTCATGCACCACAGTATTAAGTTGTCTGACATGGATTTAAACATTAAACATAGGAATTTTTTGTTAAATAAAACACATAATTATGAGTATATAAACTGTTTGTATATGTAAGCATTTAGCAGGAATATTCTATCTGGAAATACATAAACATGTATTTATATTTATATGCATGTATTCATTTACACATCAATACACACATATACATATTGGTGGAAATATACATACATTCATACATGCCCCTACATATGCATATACATATATGTATGTATACAGACATACATACCCATACTGTATATGAATACATATGAATGTGTGTATTATACATATATATTAACACACACACACAAACACACATACATATATATATATACATATATATATGCACATGTGTGTGCCTACAAAGGAAAAAAAAACAAAATATGGTCTACTCTCATCAAGGCCGGTGTGTGATGGAGGTCTGGATTTGCTGAGATGATCATCAGAGGGTAAATCAGGGTCGCATTTCTTCCTGTCAGAATCACCAACATCCAGACGTCCATCGTTTCCAGGGATGACACAAATAAAAATAGACAAAGGGACGGATCCTCGGCCTATAGGTTAATGTGGTGCATCTGGGTGGAAAGTAAGATGTTCGCACAGGAAGAGGGACTTAACTTAAAGCGCAGAGAGGCGGTGAGACATTTCAGGACGACTTGTCCATTGAGACTCAGAACCGAGATCATTGTGGTCTATATGACCTCCTGCTAACACTCCTCTCCAGTCGAGGTCACTCCTGACCATTTTCACTTTCTCAAATATTTTTGAGGAAATTTAATACAGATGTCCTAACCCTGCTTTTCAGATGATCTTACTTTTACAGTATTTTTTATTCATTCGTTTTTTATAGTTAAATGCATGGAAATGTATTTGTGTATATATTTACCTTTTCAGATAATTTTGCATAGCATCCCTGATCTTAAATGTAAATGTATGGTAATCTAAATTGTTTTTTTCCCCTTAGCATTTTGTTTCAGGAATACGCCACATTCTCAATCGATGAATGATCCATCCATCCATCGTCTGCTGCTTATCCTGCACTCAGGGTCGTGGGGGATGCTGGAGTCCGTCCCAGCTGTCTTCGGGCGAGAGGCGAGGTACACCCTGGACTGGTCGCCAGTCAATCGCAGGGCCACATATACAGACAAACAACATTCACTCACTCACTCATTCCCAATTTCCAATTAACCTACTGCGTGTTTTGGGACTGTGGGAGGAAACCGGAGAACCCGGTGGAAACCCACGCAGACATGGGGAGAACATGCGAACTCCACGCAGAAAGGTCCCCTGTCGGAATCGAACCAGGGTCCTTCATGCTGTGAGGCCACCGTGCCACCTCCATGGATGATAATCTGTTTAATTTACACCTCCTATGTTTCAAAAAAACATTGAACCTGACAGAAGGTCCTGCTGCTCTGTGCCTCCATCACATCACTCCACCCAATAAGCAGTCACCCCCCTCCTCAAGCCATACATGTGGGTAATACAGCCCAGTTCAGTTCAAAGAACGGGCAGCTTCTCTTCCCTTGTATTCTGCTCTATGCCTTTGAAGACTTCTCTGTTCAAGAGACACAAACATAGCTCCTGGTTCTAAATAGCTGATCTGGAGTCATTGCAGGAGACTCAGTGCTGTTTTTGTCCGTGATGAAGAAGAGAAGGGCCGCTCGCTGATCTGACCTGGGAGCAGGGAGCCGTCAGGAGTTCAAACATAGCAAGTGGAAATATTTCCCGACACTTTAATTCGACAGGTTTTTCTCACTTTTCTATTGAATATTTACAAAATATATAATGACAGAAAGTTTGCATTTCACTGATTTATGACCCTTTTCCCTTTAAGTTGACTTTTAAATTGTCTTAAAACTTTATACACTTCCAAAATACGGCACTTTTATCTTAAGTATCTATAATGATGAGCTGCATCTTAATTATTAACTATGAACCTCCGATTTGCACAAGTAGGTTCTTTTTGGGGGTCAGTTGTGTCCCGTTCAAAACCCAGTGTCTGGCCAAATCAACTGCTGACATTGTTTCACACTCCTCAGCCATCCCATCGCATGATATGTGTGATCACACACTTCAGGGGGAAGGCATGAACCCAATTTGTTGAGAAGAGAAGGATTTCGCCGCTAATAGGTTTGAAATGTCAGTTGCATGAATGTCGGGTTAAATGGCGCGGCTATCGAATATTATCAAAAATTGTAAGCTATGCTAGTGATATGCAGTAAACAAACTAAAATCCATGCATTACAAAGAACAATTAACAGAATTATCCTGAGGTTGTAACTGCAAGACAGGAGGCCTAGAGGAAGACCTGAGAGATTTATGGATGGGGTGAAAGAGGGTGTGAAGTTAGTTTGTGTGAGAGAAGAGGGTGCAGAAAATAGGGTTAGATTGAGGCCGATGATTACACGTGACGACCCCTGAGTGCAACAGCAGAAAGGAAGAGCACAACAGCGCTGTTCTGCAGGACAACCCTTGGGTTTGACATTTCTCAGTCTCTTGGCATCATTCACAGAGACATTGTCCGACATTGATAATCTTACACCGCCTTTATAAGCACGACAAACTGCCAGAATTAAAATAATTAATAATAATTTAATTGGCACTGTAGAGGATATCTTGAATGCAACAGCTAACATCTAGCAGCTAGCATGACTGAGCTGCACGCACCAGTCTAAGAATGCATGATATTCCATTTTACAGCCAGGGATACTAATATCTCCCCCGGTGGAGTCAACACTTTATGATGTCATAGCAACCCACTTGCATATTGATATAAAAAACAGAAATTTACAACATAAAAATAAATTTGAGTTTTTAGGCATTGACTAATCAATGATGGTGATTTGGTACCGTCCATAAATGACCAGTGTGCTGTCACATCTGGTGTTCTGGACTTATTGGCAAATTCACGTGCAGAACTGACTATTGCTGAAATAAATATAAAAGTCTTAAAAATTCACTCTAAACTTTCACTATTTGAATTGTTTCACATACCCATAAGAAAATGGAATCTGTATCACCAACCAGAGCTTTTAAACATGTCATGTCTCAGACACTTTTCAAGAGATGAGGTTTTGTAACCCATTTTTCTGATTCGTTTTTAGGTATTTTTATCATCTTCTTTTGATCGTTCTTGTCACAGGAATTGATTTTCTGACTTTTGAAATGCCAAAGTCTTAACAGCATCACTTTGGGAACAATGGGAAGTTAACTCATTAGATAAAACCTGATCATTGTCAAAAAACATTTTCTGGATGTTAATGTTGGAATAAATCCTTTACCTAAATTGTCCGGATTCTAAAAAGAAAAATGCACAATACAGAATCACAGATGATAAATTGCAGTATACTGCTGAGGACCTCTGTGTATCACTGTGGGTGAATGATTTTGAATGCAGTGTTTCACATTGCACACTGCTGCTGTTTCACTCTGAAGGCAACGCTCGTTGTTTCTGTGCTCAGCAGCAGCTTGCAAGGGTCCTCTGGTCACACAAACCCAGGTGTAGCGCCCCGCCACTGCATCTCATGCCTCAATTAACGGTGCTGCCCTCTGTACGGACTCGATTAGGCCGTGATTTATCTGAAAAAAATATAATTATACCTCCAAATAAAATAATCAGCATTGAAAAGCGATTTCCTTAACGAGATGGAGTGGGGTAGCTGTCACGGAGCAGCAGCGCCTCATTAGGGTGGTAATGAGACTTTGGGGTGATCCCGATAATTATCGAAATCTGTAAAATAAGGATCAAGTCAAATGTAACCTTAATTTGTCTGGCAATTGAGTTCATTTATTATGACAATTTAGGGAAGGACCCGCTCAGCACTAATACAAGGTGTCGTTATTTTAAGGCCATTTGGAGACTGGATCTAAAGCTGCCAGGACAGCAGGCAGGCGCTCTGACATTCGCGCCCAACATTTGTCATCCATCTGACAGGCCTCTCAAGGCTCTTCTTTATTTTAGGTAGCGAGACGCAGTCCTGCCTCGGCGATGGAACAGGAAGCCCCGGCAGCTGAACGCAACCGCAGGCACATCCATCAGTTGACAGTGCAGCCAGTTCTAGAACGGAGGTCAAAGTTCCAATCACCTTTTTGTTTTAACCAAGGGAGGAATAAAAATAAATAAATGAATCTTAAAAATCTGTCCAGTCTTGAGAGTGATGGTGATGGTTTTCTGTTGGCTGGACAAAAGCACTAAACATCACATGACGTGGGGTCAGAAAATTTCCCTGACTGGGATTTTTAAAATTGAACAATAGAGCATGTAGATGAGATACATGGTTAATAATTTAAAAATGAAAAATAAAAAAACTAGATTCTGGATTTTAGGTTCCCAATGCAACTCCAGCTTTAAGGCTCTGAAATCGAATAGTCAGTTGTTTGACCTTGTCTTTGACCCCCTTCTTATTAGATGTATCACAATCTCACTTTTGGATGTGCTTTCATTCATTAATGGACTGACAGAAGGTTTTGAAATCAGCTTGAGCGACGGGAGCAAGCTTTAGGTCTCGGCAAGAAGTTCTTTGTTTTTGTTTTGTACGATCCATCAAGTGTCTTCGTCAGTGATCATTATTTTGTTTACAGCTAAGCTTTCCGTTGGCCTCCTTTGAGGGACACATAAATACATCTACCGCTGGATATCGCACTGACAGACATTGTAAAAAATAATCAAAAGAGGGCAAAGTTTAAGACTACCGCATCATAAATCATCAGGATTTTAGCGCGCGCTAAGCTGAAGCTCTGCTTCCCATCGTCCGTTTTGCAGCTTGACACCTTCAAAATGATTGCAGAAAAGACAAAAGACAAACAGGACTGAGTATTTAATCAGGTATATGAAGCCCATGTGGTATTGAATGACAAATTATATATAAAAAGAAAAGGAACCCAACTCAATTCCTTTGTGGTAAAGGGCTACACAGGGTTTTTACATAGTTGCAGGATTTAACATACAGGAGAAGTGGGAGTAGGTGTGGTGACATGCTAAATGTCAACAGTAGAAATGATTCTACCAAGAATGAGACCGGGAGCCTTTCAGATCGACTTGGTGGCTCCAAATGTAGCCTGATGAGAGGAATGGACATTTAAGCAAGTGTATCTTTCAGTGAGACCAGAAGCAGATCAGAAATTATCCTTCAAGCTTCACTGAGTCCAATACGTTCCTAGCCTCTTTGTATTCCTCTGCTTCAGCCAAATCCTCTTCTGTTTCCTAAAAAGACACAAAGACACACACACGCACACAGAAACACACACACAAACACAGACACACACACACGGTTTAGTTTTATCGCACACTGCCACCACCATCTCTAAAACAAGAAGACACACTATAAAGCAAAGGAGTTCATTCTATACTGGATAGAATTTAAGGGCACGGTTAATGAGGCATGGGCCACTTTCAAAATAAATAGCAATAATAAGGATATCAGACCCTTGTTGTCTTTTTGTGTCACAATACCGGCTTATTTTTGGAAACTTCTCTAGATTTCTTGCTAAACATTGTATAAGAATTTCTTGTAAGTCACACCCACCTGATAATTAAATGATGACTAACTTCAACTTTGGAAATATTCTGCAGTCTTGCTTAATATTTTCGAAGCTGACCCATCACAGCAAGTACTGAGGCCAGTGCACAATTCTGTGCGTGCGCGTCGATGTTTACACAATGTTATATGAAAAAAGGTTTAAAAAAGTCTGCACACCAAGAGGGCTCCAATGCAAAGAGAATTTATTCCCGCATTATTTCAGCATTATTTCAGCATCATTTTTTGAGCCACAGGTTAAGCATCTGAAGAAGAGCCAATGTGGCCTGAAACGTTATGCTGAAATAATGCTGAAATGAATTATCTTTGCATTAGAGCCCTCTTGGTGTGCGGACTTTTTAAAACCTTTTTCATTCTATGTTTTTTCGGGTCCAGCACCCATCCCTAACTGGGCAACAGATGTGTGTATTTATTTTCCTTTCTCAAGCACACCGTGTCATCTAACATACTAAGGTTTTATTTTATAGGTTGGGAGACTTCTGTCTTTTTTTTTAATATGAAAAACAGACACTTCTGGGTACAAGACATAAAAAAAATTTAAAAAAAAATCTCTACCGACAAGCTCAAAAATATTTCTGGCTTTGCCACAGATGGCGAGAGGGTCTAGAATGCAATTTGCATTTTGTAGTGCGATCTTATAGAATATAAAAGTTGTAAATGAATCCTTTATTTTGGTAGTCAGTGTGGATGTCTCCAAAAGAGTAGTATCACCACTGGTGGTGTGAGGTCATCATAGTGACTATCCAATGGTGCGTAACGGTGTTTGGAGGGAGAGAATAAACTTGTGAACATGTCTATGAAGCCTGTTTCACGGCCTTGCCAGTGTGAAACTCAAAACTTGAGGTGGGTAAATCACTGGGATCTAAAGATAGCATTACTGACTGTTGGGTGTCGGCGAGTTCCTGTGGCGGTCACCGTGGCGACAGCGCTGCTAATGAGCTGTGATGAGCGCATGCATGTGTGTCTGAAGGAAGAAGTGAGGAGGCTGAGTGATAGGGAAGGGGACATGTTGCTAATTCCAGGTTTGCTTCCCCTGCCTACCACCTCGCTCTTGTGTGAGTGACTCACGCCGGCAGCTGCCCGTCTGCGGCTCCGCATTAATTGAAGCGACCCGGAGACACGCATGCTTATGTTTGCTTTTCACCACATCAGCCCATGCCCTGAGGGGATTGGACAGCTGTGTATGGTTGTAGAGATCACAGATGCGGATGCGGGACTGAAAAGTGATGAACGGCATGTGATAAGATGAAGCTGAGTTAAGTGAGAATAGCAGTCGTTTAACAAATGATGGGAAAAAGCTAACGGCTATCATTGGAACACCACACTAAATACTAGGTTTTGGGGGTTGTTTGGGAATGAGGAAAACAAAGAAAAAGCTGATATTAGTCATATAGTAAGTAAAGAAGTGAGTAGACACTGCAACAAAAATATATTCTAAAATACCCAAAGTACCAGGGAGTCATTTCTCATGATATCCTGATAAGTGTTTATTGATCATTTATATTTCTGGCTTCATTGATCTTTGAGCAGCATTTAAGTGGCATGATAATAGAGATAATTAGAAGATGTTACAGTTAACTAGTCTGTAACAACCTATGGAACCGAACGGCAATTTGATGTCAGAGAGTCATTTAGAGATGCAACCTTCCTGGTGGAGGTCAAAACTAGGTGGCACTAAATATTCAGCATTGGACTTAAAATTTTTTTCAAAAAGTATGTTAATAATTATGGCATTATTACAAAATGACAGCGTTAACATTAATTAATTGACAGTTTGAAAAGTGTAACACCATCCTCTGTTGTTGTCAGTGTAGGAATTCAGCCTACATGCTCACGCCTATATCAGCTGATAGAGTCTGAGGAGATATATCCTTCAGGCTCCACTTTGCAAATTTTTACATGGCTGTCAATGGATTATTAATCCGCACGGTGCTACTGAGTTTGGTGTCGGCTCCAGGGGGCTACTGTCGCATCATCCTCTTTATTTCTTAACTTAGGAGGGACACAACTACTGTACAAATGACATGGATCTTTGGTTTCCGTTCTCATCAAGTCAGAGCTTTAAACGTACATCAACGTTTCTAACTTGCACATATCAATCTGACAGTATTTGTCACTGTGGACTGAGACAATGGTGATCGTTGTGTCACCAGTGTGGACAATCTTAATGGGTCTTCTGTCAGCCTTTCAGTGGGGAGGTCATAATTCAAGTTTTTTTTTTTTTTTTTTTATTAACCATCATCCTTACAGACCTTTGCATAAATGACAGGAGTTTTACACTGCTCCTTATTACTCTGCTTCATTGTAAAACAATCGTCATTATTCGATTGTTATGGTTTTAAGTCTTCCATGCTCTCTCTCTGCCAGCGGCTAATTTAAGAATCTAATTTGGTCATTTTCAGAGGGATTTGGCTTTCGAAGTAACAGACTCCAGGTTCTATCACAGGTTTTTTTTAATTATTTTTTTTTATAAATCTATAAGGCTATCTGGCTTATCAGTAGTATCAGTATTGATTAAATCAAATGATCAATGTGAATGGACAATACATCTTCTCAATTGCCTTTTTTTGTGAGCAGTCTCATGAGAGAAAATACTTCAAAAAAAGACTCATCAACCATTTTTACTAGATGGGCTGTGGGACGGCTGCAGACATCGCTGCCAAGTTTGAGGTTGTTTTTTTTTTTTTTTTTTAAAAAGGAATATTTATTGTTTCTCTTTGTATTTAAAAGACTCTTTTTATCGTATACAACAAGATTAAATAAAAATTTAATAACAATAAAAACCAAGATGGGTAAATTCAACATCAGACAAGAGATAAAATACTTATGTGTATTGCCACTTTATCAAAAAAACACCCAAAAAGTAAATAGGTCTTGTCTGTGCGCCACAGGGTCACAAGCCGTTTAACATCAATACAGAATTCCCAAAACATAACCTTTCATACTCCGTCCCATGAAGTATTCTGTTTTTTTTGTTTTTTGTTTTCTTTAGTGCTGCACAAGGGCAGAAAATTAGCCCAAACCTCAGGCTCACCGAAAGCACAATGAAAAGGCCAACGTATAAAGAAAGAGGAGAGCTTGTTCGCACGGTCACTGTCAATGTATTCGGCAAAGAAGGTGGAGCGGAGCTTCGAGGTATTGCCGGCTAGATTGTAGTGCAATAATCCTGCTCTTTCCAAAACTGAGAGCTTGATGGAACCAGTCATTGGAACAGCTAGAAAACAGAGTTGAAAATGTTCGCTGGCTATTAAGATTCAGCTCAGCGAAAAGGCTAGCGGTGGACGGAGACTCCATGAGTGGAAAGTCTACGTTCTCAGATTGTTACAGGTATCTAAAGTGGCAGCCTGGTATTGGGGTAAGATCTCACCTCTCAACTCTCACCCCTTTCAGCTAGAAATTTGATTTGAGACTGAAGACATATTAGTCGTGCATCAACTGATTCGCAAATGGTTATTACAAACCTTTGCAATTAGTTTCCTAGTTAGTTCAACTGAATAGCCGCTGAGAACAGTCGACTTTCAGCAGATTCTGTCAACTTTTTGTCACAACAAATAGTATTCGTCCATGTTTTGGTTACATTTTTCTCACCTCCTTGTGAAGATTATTCTGGCATAAAAAAAATAATAATAATTTCACAGATTACAAAACAATTTTGCGATCTATATCACGGCACACTGACACTTTGCTCAAATGAATTCACGTAAGCTTGATTCATAGTACCATGCCGGACACATACAGCATTGCTCTCATTAAATTATGTCATTTTACAGACTACAAAAATAATGTACAAATTTCATAGTTAGGGGATGCTTTTTGAAAAATGTGATATATTTCCCCCCCATAACACCCATTCAACAGCTGTAGATTTTCTATTTCTCCTTATAGCTTTTTATATAGTAAATACCAAATAGCACCACCTACTGTTCTGGAGAGTTATCCCCCTCTCATTCAGGAGCAAAACATGTGCGTGAAAGAACCAGTAGCAAGGGTCGATGTAGTTTGTTGGAGACCACAAACTGGGCACTTTTGTTTATAATACTACATAGTTAACATGGGTGCTATCCATCTTCTGTTTTGGCTGGTCAATGACATGGAGTTGCCTATTTTCCTCAAATACTTCAGAGGGACAGATTCGGGGAAAATGGTTATTTTGTCACATGGCAATGTGTCCAACTTGCCATCGAGACAAATATAATGGGTGTGCAATTTTTCAAATCAGGACTCAAATTGGTAACAGCAATAAATAAATGGATCAATGATTTTTTTTTTGTGGGTCCCGTTGTGAGATGAAAATGCATCGGTACTTACAAGCAGCTGAAGGAGATCTGCGTGTGCAACCGTGAGGCGGCGGCGGCAGTCTGGGATCATCATTCTGGACTCCTGCAACACTTCCATCTGAAACCACACAGAGACCACATGAGCACCGCCACCGTCTCCATCAAAATCCATTATGGTATTCTCTAAAAGACACACATAATCAAACACGTATTTTAGAGTTTAGTTACACAGAAATATTCGCACAGTGCACTTCTCTGCAGCCTGTCCCTGACAAAACCATGCGGGGTGTCCCACATGCACGGCACTGTGTTAAGCGCCTCCCAACAAGCCTGTGGTATGAAAAATGTTATTGTGTTATCGATCCGGCAGGGAGTTGGGCAGCAGGGGACCACCTCAATGTGACTGCACACCTGAATGAGTGAAGAAAGCCTAAGCCAGGGACACTGTGATCAGGCGTAAAGAGGTATTACTACGCCTGGGGTGTCTCAGCCCGAGGAACTTTCACAGCCATGGATTATGTGGAATTCCCTCTGTTGGCACCCTAAAGAGCAGAGAAAAGTTTGCTAATGTTGTCAGACACACTCACTCATGACAGATGCTTCCTCACCCATCCCTTTGGTGAGCTACTGAGGCTAAACACAGAGGCAGTGCCACGCCTCTGTGATTCATGGCACTGTACATGGATAAAATACATGCACTGGCAGGGGATGGCTGGTAAGTCAGTCAAACTGACCCCTACAGCATAGAACTGTGCTGAGCTGCTCATGTCAGAAGTGTAGCGAACACCATTGCAATGCAACTGCAGATTTAATACAATCATTAGAAATACAGAAATAGTTTCAGAAGTGTTGCATGCATTGAATAAGAGAAGCAAAAACTAAGCTGTCACTTTGTTTTTCACGGTTAAGTGCAAAATTACAAAAACACAAGCCTTGAATCGTCTTGCCAGTCGGACTTAAGTTTACTGTGCGGTAGCAATGCCTTCCCTCACAGATCTTGAGAAGTAAAGGTGTAATGACACTTCAGAGGTATATTACACCAAACCAAATCAAATGATTAAAGTTCTGCACATAACACATAGTGGCAGAAAGTGGTTAGAATGATGATGAATGGTTGACTAACTTATCAGGGTTGATGTTTTTTTATTTCATTTTCCTCTGTCAACCAAAACCAATTAAACAAAAAAAAAAAAAAAAAAAAAAAAAAAAATCACTTCTCTGTGCTCTGATTGTGAATACATTTTATGATGTTAAACATACAGAAACTCTCTCCAGTCCAGTTTCATCATAAATTTAGACCTTCACGTAGGGGATATTGATTTCTTGAAGTATGTGACAAGAGTACATGTTGTGGTGTGTGTACATGACATGTATGAAAATGATGAAACAGCGCTATGAGGAAAATGTCTGAAAATGCACAAAGTATTTCAACAATAAATAGCGAACTTCTTTTAAGTTCACCAATTTTTCATTGGTTATCGTAATTATTGTATTATACAATGACAAATAAAACGGCAGGCATTTGCTTCCCCGCTTTTGAACTAAATTCTTTATTTGCATTTATTTTTATTGACACCAGAACAAACATGAATTTGTACACAAACTATCAGCACCAGTAATCAAATCAAATTACTGAATAAGTGAATGACTGTACTACGTGTAGATTTAGGACCTGAGAGTCATCACTGCACTGATTGGTTGATTAAATACTGTTTCCTGTTTGACCCTGAGACATTAGTATGTAGTAATAATCAATGCTACAAATTGTTCTTTTATTTAACCAAAAACACTGCCGTGACAGTGACGTGGCAGCAGGGCGGGTGATAAATATCAGACAGTGCGCTGAAACACAGAGGAAAGGAGCTGAAGAAGAAAGCAGGATCTCTTGAATGGTGGCGTCTCACTCTAACGAACAGGCCCCTGTCCAAACTGTCAGTAATGGGGACTAAATTTTGTAGTATGTGACTGTAAACACTATCACTCTTCATGTTTTTATTGGGGTTAATACAGAGTTTAAGACATGATTTTAGCCACAGACGGATGAGACAGGAGGTCTGGGACTATATCTATGTTAATCTGCTGTCAAGGCGTCTGTCAGCTGGTGATGAAAATGATGAATGACAGTAATAACAGTAATAATGACACCAGCTTATGGACTTGCTATTCACCTGTGTAAAAAAACATTTAGCACTTTCATGTTTTTTGAATGAAGTATGTTTTAACATGACCGTAATCATTCTGGAGTAATATTGCTATCAATAAGTCTTGAGCCTGTTGAAGGCACAGTATATTCACTCGCATATGTATCATCAGCAGGGAGCCGCCTTTGTACATTGTGAGCCAGGAAAGAGCCTGTGACCTGACACAGTCTGAGTTCAAACAGGATTTTCTACAGCATTTACAGATGACTCTTGCTTGAATTGCCACATAAATGCAAAATCCTAAAGATCATCCGTTGTGAATATGAGAAATCAAAATATACTGTTTTGAGGTGATGATGGAAATATTTGGTTAGAGTCCATGATCAAAATTTGCTGAAAGAAATGTTAGAAAATATACAGTCTGACTCTGGATTTCAGGGTCCAGTGAAGAAACACACACCTACAAAACTGATCCTTTACCCATTTTTTTCAAATATCTTGTTCTTAATTGCTTCTTTATATTCAAATCTGACAGAAGGTACAGGAGAGGTTAAAAATGTTTTTCTGTGCACATGTGAAATATATCCAGCCGTGTTAACAATTATACCACAAATTAACTCGAACCACTTGGCTTTGGTAGCCAGGAAAAATGACAGACAGCAAACCCGGTTGCCATCTAGGTGTGACCAGTTGAGCTGGACTAAGCAGGAGTGCTGAAACAAAGAAAAGTCACGGTGCCCTCCCAGTGCAGTGGAATGATCCCATCAGTACTGGATAAAGATGACACTTACAGCGTATTGATTCCATTAAAATATAAACCTCTAATCCATCTTTCCTCAGACCTCTCATCTCCAACCATAATCCGCCTGGCCTGCCACTCTCCCCATTTAACACCAGCCAAGCCTGCAGCTAAACTCCAGCCGACGTTGAAATAAACAAACGCCCAGAAGGAATTTTAATGTTACCAGTAAACATAATCAGCTTGGTGGGTCCTCCCTGCCAGGTACAAGCAGGAGCAGCTCAGGCTCACGCATTTTAGAATTTCTCATTTAACACTTTCTGGAAAGTCTGGAATTTAATGTTGAAAATACCTTGGTTTCATTATATTTTAAGAGTTTCTGTAGACCTTTGACAATAGTGCTTAAAGAAACAAATATGGAAATAGAAAGACGACTAAACGGTATAAAGTGAATGCAGACATGCGAACAATACACACATTTTACTCAACAGCAGAACTTTGAATCGGTATAATGGTAACTATTTACACTTTAATGTGCTCAGCAGAATGTGCAATTTGGCACTTTTTGCTCCCCCAACTACAAAAATTATTTGAAACAGAACCCATCAAAAATACGAAGAAAAAATAACCGTTTGACCCAACGATGGTGCTGGTCAAAGGTAATCAATATAGAGGTCACACCCTCGACTTTATGATTTTAGCAAAATCCATCACAGTACAGTTAATTTCATTTTATCTTAATTACAATGGATGATATTACGGCACTTTGGTTTCTATCTTTTTGACAATGAGTCACAATTCTGTGTTTAAATAAATTCTGGATCTAAAAAAAAATATCAAAACAGATCATTTCTATTCAGTATGCCTTTGCATTGTTTTACAATGTGGCCCAGCTGATCATCAGCCATAGTACAATGTTGCAAAGCTAATATTATGCAATAGGTGGTAACTAGAAAATTGGATGCAATTTTTGCCAAATTGCACATATAAAACTTTGGGGAAATGTCACTTTAGCAGAAATGAAGGTTCTGGTACACACAATAATCAGCAGGTTGGATGTAGATACTTGAATAAATAAAAAAGTCTAAAAATTTGAGGACAATATACTGGAATATCTAATGAGTAATGTCCATATTTTTAATGGGGGGGGGGGCACGTTGCTATTGAGATTCTACGTCACACTTTACCGTGATAAGAAACCCTCCTTTTGGTCTCACTGTGCTTGAGAGAAAGCATATATGAATAGAAAAATAAAATTCCTAGAACAAATTAGCCGGTTACAGTAGAATCATCAATATGGATAAATAGGCTACAGACAATCCAGGTCTGAATCATCCAGACCAAATTTGTGACAAAGAGCCATCTCTTTTTTTAATACCACAGCCTTTGCAGTTTTCTCCAGTGCACTCAAACGATGAAGGACTGCAGGAGCAGAGTAGGAAAACAGAGAGCAGGATATGGGCCACCGGTCTGAACGGGACACTAAATTACCAGCATGTGTCAGTAATTATCAAAGTCTCCTAAAGTAACATGATATAATTACATCTGCATCAAGCACATTACAAAATCACTAATGATTCTCCTCTCAAAAGCTAATTCTTCATTATCACTGTGGACTGACCTCATTATATGAATGAGGGGCCACTCCAATCATCACAATGCGATTCACTCCCCAATTGTGGAGAGTGAAGCCCCTTAACGTCCCGCTTGAGCCGAACAAAGAAACTGATGGCCGACTGTAATCGCTGCAATATGTGCATCGTACCTGTTTCTTGATGAGGTATTCATCCGATGCTGTGGATTTTAGCCGCTCGATCTTCTCCTCCTGCTGCTTCGACTCTGTAATGTAACAAGTCTCTTCTTTCGCCAGCCTGTGGACCGCAACAGGAACATTTAGGTCAGTTACATTCTTAAATTTGTTCCATCAAAAACAGATAGCCTGAACCACAAAGAGGTGTAAGCAATGATGGTCGTCTTTAGGTTGTTAATTTAGCCTCATCTTCTCTAATGTGTGTGACCGGTAGTTCAAGATACACAAGGCACCTCAATAAAAACCAGTGAACGCATCATCCCTACTTATCACTGGACAGCCACAAATAAATGTCAAGTTTACACTTTGCCAATTTTGTTGTGGTCAGAACACTGAATTATTCCTGGGACAAAAAAAAAACTTACAGACCCAGTGAGAATATCTAGTGAGATCACCTGATCAGCATTTATTTGAACAACATTTAAAAGGTTTTCATACTAATTCAAGAGACAGTAATGGTCTTACACAAGCCACAGAGGAAAACAGTTTGTCTTTACTGTCCTCTCTTGTAGGCTTTAATATTTGAATGTTCTTCGATGCAAGATGTTTGGTTTGTTAACTACACATCTTAAAAACAAAAAATCAGCTGTTATCAGGATTGTAAATGATAGGGCTGCCGCAGCATATCATGAAATGAGTAAAATGACATGCAAACAGCCACATGTCAATGAACAAACAGCACTGGTGTCTGTTCCTGCTGGAAATGTGGATTTTTTTATCCGACAACAAATAAATCTTTCATCGCAAGGGAGGTGTTTAGTCACATCTGCATATTTGTTTTGCCCTAATTCAGAACCTCTCCTTGAAGGATTTGATTGAACACACGTCTGATCATTTTTACTGATATCTTAGCTCAGTCAATTTGTGAAGACAAAAACAAAGGCTACTCTATGAAAGAGATAAAGCATCAAGATAGGCGGAAATGGCACCATTTTTTAATCCTCAATTCAGCCCTGTTAAAATGTCTACATGCATGAATAAATAAGACTAACTTGTTCTTTCCAAACTACTCCAATAGACTGCTATACAGCATTTGACATCACTATTATCTCCACATTGATATTGTTTCGAGAGGTCTGATCACAGTAAAATCAGACATTTTTATCTCTTCTCCTGGATTCTCTCTTCTGAGAAGCTGCCTGCGGCTGTTACAACCTAGATTTGTCTTGGCTCTGCGCACGAACGAAATTGGCAACTAACTTTAAAACATGTGTGTGTCCTGTAGCATGCCCTCCGATCACACTTCATCACAGTGCTGATCTGACTGCGTTCTCCACCTCTGTCACACACACACAAACTCTACTAGTCCTTTTTAGAGATTAATTGATCATCAATTTAGCCCCTAATTTGGACCAAGTCATGTGGTAAATGGGCCTCTTTTCCTTGATTGTTAGTGAAAATGGGCTTGAGTACATTGATAAATTTTGATTATTTATCAATTACGGGCCAAATGGAACTAAATCTATTAAACAGATTCCGAGCCTGATTGGCATAATGGAGTTTGAAAATATCACTATTGATAATGATTCCCAACTAATAGTCTTTTTCCGGCTGTGGCTGCTTGTCGGAGTGACAACACAAATTTAATTTTTCATAAAATCAGCTGCGTGTGCATAAGTGAGTGATCCTTCATTAATCAGTCACATTACTGGAGACCCTTCCCTCCATGTTGCACTGCTCCTTGCTTAGCCAAGGAAGCCAACAGCACTCTGTCATATTTTACATCAATTACTGCTCATTCTAATACGGTTTCAGCAAGACGCTTTGAAACAGGAACCATATGCAATAGCAGCTCCTGCCTCTCACTATGCTGTCTGATGCAGAATGAGTGATGTTGCCTGTTTAGAGTAAAAAATGGTAGCAAAAGGATGGGAAAAGATGGAGGAAAGAAAGCATGAATAATCTGAATAAAACTGAAGGACAGTCTAATAACGAAATGTCCAACTGCCCCCCCCCTTTCAGTCCTGATGTTAATTTCTTATTTCTCCCAGACTTGGAGTGCTGTGAATGAGGGGTGGGGTCGTGGCTGGTTTTAAATAGACCTGCCACCTCAGGCTTAATGGAAAAAGCAGCTCTGTGGAAAATAGAAAAAAAGGAATTAGAGCCAGCCGACACATATTCGGCCGCCTTCGCCAGCACTGTATTTTTGAGCCACGATGTAGTCTGTGCTGGGACTGGAATGACAAAGGCAAATTACTGTTGTCATTTTATTAAGGGCATCCGCCTCGCTAGGGCAGAAAGGCACTGACTGGAATGTGCAAGAGCCACTAGAAATTGGCCTGGCTAAAAGAGCAGGCAGGTTGCCTTTAAACTCCAATATATATAAAAAATAAAGAGGGGAGTGAGCAAGGAAAAAGAAGAGAAAAATGCAGATTGGAGAAAAACGCTGAAAGGGAGACAAGACGAGATTATGAAGAGACAAAGCTCTGACAGTGTGTACATTTAACCCTTACCAATAGATTAAGGGTCATCGGCAAGGTACTGCACCTGACCTGGTGAAGGTGAGGTTCAATAACATGTCCGGCAAATTCAAATAGCAAAATCAAGAGCGGCAGATAAACAAGGAAGGAACTAGAGACAAATAAATTGGTTCAAAGGTCAAGCTTTCAGATGTAATGAAATCAACTCCCAAGCTTACTTTCACACTGTAATGTGACATTTTCTAATACTGAGAATTTGCAAAATCTCCTTTCTAAATCAGTCCTGAGAAACATTAAGTATGACTTCCCCAACAATGCGTTCAGGAAATATTTGAAATAAGTATTAAAAACATGACAGCGTCAACAAATTAAAATCTGAAGACAGGTATGACACTTACTAACTGGACTGTCCCTGAGAACTACACGACGACAATGGAATAAGGGCCTCATGATTTTACTTTTGATAATTTAAGTACATTTTGCTGACAGTATATTCAGTTATTTACAGAACCTCTGCAGTTAAATTAATAATGCAATTCATTAAATATCCCCATCTGCTCCAAAAATGGGTACTGGATGGCAGAGTCACAGAAGATGAAATTAGAATGCTAAAATGTAGTCTTCCCATTGCAGCATTTGTGTGTGTCCATCTTCTGAGAAAAATCCAGCCTCCATCATTACCAACTCAGGGAATCTGTTAGTAATATGGCCCTCATCAAAACACAATCGATAGTACATTACAGAAAGGCCAGTGACAGGAGGGAATTAGACCTCTGCATGATGGAAGTGATCCACACATCACCGCACTGAAAGCCTATTATCGCAACGCACCTAAAAATACCTACAATATTTTCTATTCCAGCATGATGCCTCCGGCCAGTTCATGAATTTAGATAAGCTGGATGCAGACTTTATCAATGAGCTGGACAATGCGCTTGAGATGGCTGATAACAAAAACTCCTCTTTTGTTCCACATCTGTCTCCGTATAAGGAAAAAGTGAGCGAGAACAAATGACTATCCTTTCCCCAAATACAAATTTTAGGGCTCAGGTATGGTGATTTCTATTTGTATTATTCTATTGCCAGTCTCAAACTTGTCCAGGGAAAAAAAAAACAATAGCGGCTAAACACAAAATTAATCAAACATAGCACTACAATGACATAAGATTATATTTCTTACCAGTGTAAAGGTTTCCCAAACGTTCAACCTTTGCCCCCTGAGGTCAAATTGACCCTGTCTGGTGTGAGTGTTTTTGAAGCTGAAAGTATGACATTATAAATCTGATCTCTGGAAATTCCATATCTCAATAAATTTTCTGTTGACAAAATACAAAAACACTACTGTAACGCGGTTCTGCAGCTGTTTTGCAACAATGAAAATTCAAAGTGATCGGTCAATACAAATCTTTCAATGGTACTTTAATTTGCATCGCCATGTTGCACGGCACTCACCAATTCCGTGCAACATCTTTTAATTCAACCTAAAAAAAAATTGAACATCTGATTTTTTTGACAAGAAAAGAAGGACATGCATTGACGGCTTGTTACAGAAAGCAGACTGCAGGTCAGCTCATCAACATGAATATAAAGCAGAATGCCGAATGGCAAACGTTGGTCTGATACGGCTGAAAAGAACAACACCAATATTTGATAGTGGACCTTTTTCAGGAAAATAAAAATCCTGTCGATGCATACATAATTTGACAAGATACATGTGTTTATAGGTCATGCAAGATCTAGCAAAAGATTTGAACTTAGTTCTCTCTAAATTTTGACATTTTGGTTGTTTTTTCATATAGCAGTGTGCCAATACAAAGTTCCTGCTGTACTTCTGCTAAGGTAAATTGAGATAAGGAATATTTGCTGTATAAGCTGTAGACTAAATAAAGCTGTACCTTTGTTTTACAACTATATGGAATCAATCACGCTGTTCCAACTGCCAAATTTCATCTGTCAAGTAAAACAATTCACCACCAAAAACATCAGGCAAATTCCGTATGAAGTGCAACAGTCCTAAAACTATGACCATATTACCCTTAAATCAGTGACTTAATGAAAGAGAAATGATCCAGAAACAATTCTCTATTAGCAAATAATCAATCAATCAAGAGAGTTATGGGTCATATTGATGAAAATGAACTTTTTCAAGAAAAACTTCAAGAAAACTTATACTCATCCCTTCAACAGTTAAATGCTTGAGCTTTCATTTTTGTAAAATAATACATAATTTGTTAGGGCAGAAACATTTTATTTAATAGAACCGCAATTTCTACCCTTATTCCATATTAGTGACATGATTAACGACTCAAAAAACAAATACAAATTTGACACATTTTTCGTAAAAATAGTGTATTGGTTGATTATCGTAACGTTTATACTGTTTACAGATTGTCTTTATACATATGTATCATTCCAACACTAATTGACTTATTACATATTAATATGCAGCTAGAGAGCCAGAGATCTGAATTATTGCATCACATGGGAAAAGCTCTGACCTGTTTTGTAAAATCTTGAGGCACGTTTAGATCATCATCATTTCACATTTAATGCTCAGAATTTATCTATAGCTATGCCCCCATCTGCTCTCCATATATCTCCAACAGATGTATTAACATGACAGAGATGTGGTTTCAAATGTTCCTTTATTACTGCAGAAAGGGGAGTAAAGTATACCTTAATCACATCAGAAAAACTTGATTGTGGTAGGAGACACACCGGCTCCACTGGACACACCTACTTAATGGACGTGCTGATGCTAACGTTTCAGTGCCATAACACGATATTCACACATTGGTCCTCAACTAAGTTTTAACCACAGAAGGATTAATAAAATGCAAATTAGGAGAGCAATTACATTAAAGTTGTATTCCAAAATGTAACTGAATTTCAAACTGAACAGTGAATTATTTATTCCTGTGTTCTACATCCCTTCTCAGGCCTAGTCAACACCGTGATGCATCAGTTTACAGAGCAAACAAACATTTTCCTGCGTATTGTTTCTCACAAGAGGGGAATAGAACAACAATGGTGTTTCGTATAACATACAAAAACACCATCCAATAACAATGATTACAGACATATCATATTTACAAAAAGTGATTGGAGCTAACGCACAGCTAGCATCACATGATCATTTTATTTGTGATGTTCATTGTTGTCCGCTGGGTTTTCTTACACAACAGTCAAACGTAGGTTAGCTCCCGGCGTGGAATAAAATAAAAACTGCTTAGCCATTTATTTTGATAACTAGAAGCCTCGATAAAACGCCGGGGCGAAGTAAAGTCGCGACGCTGCTCAATTCTCCGCTTGGTGCAGTGACGAACCCGCTTGTTAGCGCGGCAAAGCTAAAACAGCTAGCTAGCCGCTGCTCAGGCTAACGTAGTGTTTCACATAATTTCAGTGAATCTTACACTCAACCTACCGCTTTACGATGCCGGTTTTGATCTTGATATGCCTTAGTCTCGCATCCGCCATGACTGCAACTGATGTGGGAAGTTATTTTTTGCAGCGTCCAACAACAAAGATGTTGTCTGCTTGAGTTTTAGCTGCGCCGGCAAATCGGAGTGGTTTGAACGGCGAACAGGCGGAAAGTGGAAGGCGTCAGCCTGGACGAGCTGCTGGCAGAATAATCGATGGTTCGATTAGATCGAGAAATCCAATTTATTTTCTCCTTTGCATCCGCCTAAAAAGAACGCACCTTTTTTTTAGAATCATTTTTTCAAGCATCTCTGGTTCAGAAAGTAACGTTGGACAGTGCAGATACAGCCTCGATTATTTTCCACGCTTCATTTAAATGTAATTAATTACTTTTATCATCTCTTATGTTATAGCTCGTTAGATGTATGTGGGAGGTCCAGCATTACAGCTTTAAATTACAATGAGTTCACTCTGTTACAAGGACACCACTCTCACTAAGGTTCCAGCTATACAATAATTGAGAGAAATTTCAATTAACTTTTTAATATAGCCTTTTATGATAAAGATACAAGACATTTTTTTTTCTATATATATCAGTGACATAAAGTGGGAAGAGTGAACATTTCTCTTTGGTTACAAGTTTGCAGTAAATTTGTGTGAAATTAAACAACAAAAAAAGAATTTAAAAAATAGAAGCGTAATTAACAAACAAATTGTTCTGTAGCCGCATTTAGAAATAGCTATTTTTCTTCCTCAGCAGAGCAGATGTACAGCTTTACTACAAAACCTGCATGTTCTCAGAGGACCGTGTTATAAACATGTTGGCACACAACTAGTGGCCAAAAAAATACCACTTAACTCAAATTATATCATACAATTAGAAAATCTTTTTCTCTTTGAAACTTTTTAAACATATTGATTTAAGGGAATTAAACTGCAGGCATCTCATGAGAGATATTAGATCTTTTCAACTCTATATTTGAACCTATAGGAAAAAATGAAAGATAAGAATAAAATAAATGAGAAAAAAAATGTCAAAAGCTTTTTTTCTGGAAACATCCATCTTCGTCACAAAGGCTACCAGTTGTAAGTATATGTCCCAGGGCCAGCAAATCAAACATTAATAGAGTTTTGCGTAATGATGCTGCTTTGCCTCTGAAAGTCACTTTGTTTTCTAAGTCATGACCAGTTGATTTGTACATTTGAGCCACATATTTCACATCATGTACAGCTCGACCACAGGAAGAGATCGCATCAAAAAGGGCGAGATGCGTTCCCAATGAATAAAGTCAAATAATTGAAATTAGGAAGTCGTCGTGACAGACTCTTTCTTAAAAAGGATCTGGGAGGAGGTTTTGACTGCGAAGGAGAATGATTACCTCTCATCAATCTGTCAGATTTCACTGTTCATACATCACTCATATTCCACTTTGGTCTTGTCACAATCTGTAAAGGCTGGCGTTTACCTTTTTATTGCCAAATGATCTCTTACTTTCTGAGCTCGATCCATTTTTAGGTTGCGGTCTGATCAGCATCAAAAAATTAGATCTAGATGTCTCAGACTTGTCCTTTTTCAGTTGCACTAGCCCTTGAGTGGAAAATCACTTTCACACAAAGACAATCATCGTGCCAGTTTGAAATGTATTTGTGGCTGAAAGGTATTTCAAGAAAATAGAGAAATGGCCACAAGCCAATCTGCCAATCTTCATCTGCCTTATTGTAGCTTTTTTTTAAATTCAAAGAGCTTTAAACTTTATGCACACTTATATGAGGAGTTAAGGCTCCATATGCCTCTGGATAGATTGGAAGACATTCTTTTTATTCACACAGTAAATCCAGCTAAACAATTGACACGGCCCATAAGTCATGTTTTTAAAATACAGCTCATTCAGTTTAATTTGAATCTTTTGTTTCATCTGATATTGATTTGTGTGATCCATGGAAAGAAAAAAAATCAATTTCATAGTTTTTCACGAGGCTGTTTGAAATATATAAATGTATTTACTTACTTTTTTTTATTTATTTGTCTATTTATCCATTTTTAGGCGAAGAGATATGAGCTAAAATCTCCAGGCATTAATGGATGACAGTTTGTAATAAAATAGTATATGTATCGTAGAACATGAGTTGAACGCATGCATTTCATGTCTCCCTTCGGTCACTGCAGGCTTCATAAAAAAATTTTTTAATTTTTTTTCTTTATTTCAATGCAATAAATCTTTATAATAAGAGTGTGGCATTAGTCGGGGGTGTTTAGGTGTTTATGGGCAACCTTGTTTACCATCCTAGCCCTCACTGTCTCAGGTTTGTGTGGTTGTCTTTTCTGTTTTATTGTAGGACAGGGAAAATAAGAAGCCATACAGTACATCATATCACCCATAATAACCTCTGAGAGTCCTCTCCGTAAAGGAAGTTTTTAAGCGGCGCTTCTGTGGATATGTCTTTTGAAATACTATTTTACGGCATTACAGATGAATTCTCTGCTTCCTGAAATATCTATCTGAGAAAAAAAAAGTTGAACTAATAGTCCCATCCATCAAAACTGGAAAATTTGAATGTACTCAAACATTACTGGTTTTTAATCAATTGTAGTAATTATGGCTGAGATAAGAAAATGAGAGCCATCTTTGACTCAAAGTAATTCCCATCTTTTGCATATAAAAGTACAAAAAAATGCAGAAAATCTGAGCAGAAGATAGAAAACACCTTGTGCTGAAAGATGACATCATCGTAGGATAAACTAATAGAAACACTGAGGAGATTCTTTGCTTTGAAAGAGCAAATTTCACACAAAACCATGAGTGACAAACGATATGAAAACGTATGAATGAAGGGAAGGATTTTAAAAAAATAGATTGATGTGATTCGACACCGACAATTTTTCAATTCATTATGTAATTTGACCTCTGAAAATCATATTTATCATCCATTTACCATTTCAGAGTAACATGGTTCAATACGATTTTCTATTGTTCCTTTAATTTCCTACTCATCTGAATAATTAAACCTGAATCACACTGAGATGCATCCTATTTATGAAAGGTGCAGTGCAAAGCATATGCCTCATTAACATCAGAAGAAAAAGGAAAAAAAAAACATAACATAGGATGAAATATTGTGACAGACTTTGAATCTGCCTCAGCCACCACTAATGTGCACACGGCAGCGATTCGCAGCAAATATCACAATTTGTGCTGAACACATTGGCTCCCCTCTGCCAGGGTTGCACATCTCCGTTTAGACATTAACACCTGGCAGATGAGAAAAGCTCATTGATATGTTGCATCTGCCTGAAATGTTGGAGGATTAAAAAATAAAAAGGGCAGAATTCTATGCAATTTCAGCTTTAATATAACCCTCCCCCTCCCCCCAACAGTTAAACTGCAGACATGCCTCAATGGAGGTAAATAAACATGAGCAGCTACACTGCCCTCTCCCCAGTCAAAAATATATTGTTGGTATTATGGCCAATATCAAATGTTTGAATATTATATATGCAGTTTGAAAAGCCATATCTATCTATATGTATATGCACATATATACACACACATACATATACATATGTGTTGATAGATAGATTTTATAGATATATTTGAGATCAATGCCATTTCCCTTTAACATAATTTGCCACAACACAAAAGTTGTATGAAATTGACCCAGACTTAATATTCTGCACATTTTATTGTGTTGAGCAAAAATAAAGCAATGATGGAAAGAGGAAAAAAAATTTGGTAGGGGACTTGTTAAAAATATTGCATTCTTCGTAATCTGACTGGATCAGAGCTCGAAACGACCTTTTTAAAGGGCTGTAACGAGTTTTTTTTTAATTCATACAAATCAGACTCGCTTTATAACAAGTTGGATAAATATAAATAATGTAACCAACATCTTGTTTGTTTGTTTTTAGCGTCAGAAGCCTCATATCCCTTTCCAGCGCAGGATTTCCCGTCACATGACCGTGATCGGCTTCGAATCGTTTCCTCTCAACCCGGACCGGGTTAACTCGGGGGGCAGACAAACACCCAGGCCTTTCTGTCTGCAGCTGAAACGACATAATGACGCGAGATTAGAGATTTGCGACGCATTAATGACGCAAATTATTGCGCAAAAAAAAATCCCCCCTCCAAGAAAAAAACAGCAAATATGAATATCTACAATCTCTCTCTCCCGCTCTCTGTCTGTATATACAGGTACGCATTTAAAATAATTCAAACATAATAACATCTAAATCACAATAGGCATTACTTTATTGCGCCCCAAGGAGGAAAAATGCTTTTTGTTGCAGAAGGAGCTCCTTTTCAAAGGATACAAGATATAATACAAGCATCATTATTTAAAAAATCTATTGTAATCGATAAGAAAATAGAATCATAAAAGTAAGTACAAGAATATATACAGGTGGTGATATAATTCTGGGTAATTGTACAATATAAGCATTGGATATGGGTTACTGCACCAGAAGAAATAACCGTGTAACAGATTGTTGTCGATATTTGAGGAATAGGAATCATCTTGAACTGTAGGCCTCATCTTCACACATCCACGAGCTACATGGGTATATACATGTAAATGTGAAGATGTACACTGTACTTATATAAGTTCTTCTTGTCCCCCCCTCCCCCCCTTGATTCCATGGAGACCTTGCAGAAACACCGGACATGTTATTCAATCTGCTGGGACAAAAGAAGAGAGAGAAAGAGAGAGAGAGAGAAAAAAAAGAGGGGGAGAAAAAGACCTGCTCTGTTTCCTTGCAGCTCCGAGGCCGTTGATTATTGGTATTTTCCGAGTTTTCCAAACTAATAAGTGGCACTATCAAGCATTTGGAAGCGCCGTGAGAGCGGAGACGGGCTGCTGGACTTAATTGATATTGAGCGGGGCCCCGGCGGGCGCGGACGGGGCCGCTGCTGGGTAATTTGCGGTTTAATCAGCGTTTGTAATGAGAGCCGCTGATTAGCGCGGGGTGGAAATAAAAGAGAATTACAAGGAACGTCTGTCAGAGTCCGGTGATAATTCACGACTAATTGTAATGATTAGACCAAACTGGATGACTTTGGGAGCGCGTGTGCGCCCGCGCGTACCCCCGCCCCCACCCCCCCACCCCTTAGAATAAATAGATAAATAAATAAAATACACCCATCCCGGGTTTCGGGGTACGGGCGAGACATCGGAAGGAAACGGCGGTGGTTTGATTATCGGGAAAAAAAAACAAAAAAAAAACAAGTCATTTGTGAGAGGGGGTGGAAGGGGGGGCGGGGGGGTCATTGATGGACTCGCCGTGGGTGGTGGGGTGCCAGGTGTGTGTTAGGGAGGGGGGGGGGTGTATTCCTTGAGACGTGTCGCGGCCACTGCTGGAATAGCAAATGTGAAATTAGAGAGAAATGTGTGTATGAACGGCCTTGGTCAATTAGCGCGAGGCGAGAGGAGGGTGGAGGAGAAAAAGTCAGCTGGTTCGCAGTGCTGCAGACGCACACACTTCCACACACTTACTCACACACACGCACGCCCATGTGTCTTGTGTGATTTGCCTGAATTGTAATGAAGTTGTGGAAATAACATTTCGACAGCGGTGTTTCTGCAGCCGGGGGTTAAATCATTGCAGTTTCGTATCGGTGGTTCAATTCCAATTTACTGCGGACCAAAAATGTATCATTTTCAGAAGGTCCGTCGGTGTGTATGATTTAATGTTCATTTTTATTTCATCGTTTATATAGTAGGGGGTTTCTTTTCAAAAGTATGCATTTATGTGCATTCTTTCCCCCCTACAATTTCACGTAAGGTCCCTGGTTGAATTCCGACAGGCGACCTATATGTGGCCACAGGAATGACCGCCTGCTGCGACCCGCACTGCAGGATCAGCGGTACAGATAATGAATGAATGAATGAATGAATGAATGAATGAATGAATGAATTTCACTTACAGTTCTTAGCAGTAAAGAATAGGGGAGTAAGTAATGCCTTAAACTCTGGAAGAAATCCCAGGAGTAACTAAAAACTCAGCGAGAGACTTTTATGATTTTGAAAAAAGAAAGAAAATGACGAAAGTCAGCATGAAATTCACAAACGAAATGGCCGTTGAATTGCACAAAGAATGTTTAAAGGAATTCAGAGTTGTGGGGAATGATAAAGATTTTTTTTTTGTCCTTTTAGAAGAGAGTGAGGTTACATCACTCCCCATACCCTTCATCGAGGAAACACTTAATCTAGTTCTTTGTCATGTTTCACCGGATGTTTAACCAGGTTTAGCCAGAAAGATTCATTTCCATCCTGTGAATCTGAGATTGATGAATGTCAATGGATTAGGACTACAACATAAAAACCAGACTGATTCACAGGTCAGCTAAAACTGAATGAAATATCTGGATGAGAAGTAAAACATTGCTGAAACATTAACAAAATGTTTGCAACACATTTTTGAGATCGGCATTTTACAACTGTGTTCAGTCCGCTCCTCCACTTTCATGTACTTTTTCTATTGTTTTTAAATAAAAAAAAAATTCTGATTTGTTCTCCTCCTAAGAGTTCTTGGTGAAAAAGGTGTTGCCTGGCAACCGCTGGATACAGGAAATGGCGGTAACCAGTGGATACTGCAGGAGCTACAGTTGAGGAATATGGTTAAAAACTCAAAATTCATTTACAGAAATGTAATAGTTGGGAACTTTACTGTTGGGAAAAATAATGATGCTAAAGAAAAACCCCAGAGCTAATGTGATTCCCATCTGATCGGAGAAAAAAAAGCTTTAAAAAAAAACATCACCTCAAATTTTTATTCTAGGTGCCCCAAAAAGACAGAAAAACTATCCATTACAACTAATCAGTGAAATAAGTATGTTATTTAATGTTTTCCCTCACAGGACTCCCATTCCTGACTCCCTTTAGAAAATCTCTAATTTGACCACAGCTGTGACTGACTTTGCCTGTCCAGATTATCTGATGGGTGAAAACTTGGTTACGATTGTTGTTCAGTATAGCGTAGGTGACTGGATGGGATAAAGGTTGCCATTTTAAAGGAATTTTCGGAGAGGAGCGATGACATGAGGGTGTCGATAAGGAATTTGATATAAACTCTTGATCCCCTGCACATCCATCCATACAAGTACCCAGAATTCAGCCTCCAGGCAGCAGGTAAAGATTCCAAGATTCTGCAGCCACCTTTCCCTTGCCCGACTGGCTCAAGGGAGCTGTAACCAAAGGCTGAAAGACAGGGCAAAGCCTAAACTTAGCATTTTTTTATTTATCTACAGTTGCCTGGTCATTGTGAAAAAGGGGGCAGAGAAAACATGGTGTGTTTTTTGTGTGTTTGTATTTAAGTTTACATTAAGCAACATAATATAGTTCACTCACTGTTGCTGTTGGAGAGTAGTGACTTGACTTAACAACAAGTACTCAATGGGCCAAGAAAGAGAATTGCAAATGAGTATTTAAATCATTCCCCATCATCCAAGGCGTATTCGGTATTTATGGTTCCCAAGCAAATTAACCCCCCCCCCCAAAAAACATACTCTGTTGTTACACTATAGGGGCCTGTGTTACCAATTAGCTTCACCATGTTAAGGCTCCGCAATGTAATGCCATATATTTAATTTTATTGATATACGATTCATATAACATGAAAGATTTCTTAAAGATTATCAGAGCTCTGTGTTTGCAGCAAAGTTGCTAGCCGATGTTAGCAAGGGGTCCCACCGCTCTAAGAAGAGCTCCCCGATCCCAGGGATCCTGGGTAATGTAGTGCTTCGAAGAAAACGCGTTTCCGGACATAGAGTAAACAATGTGGATTTTTCCAGATAAATGTATGATGTCCTTTGTTGCCTTGAGGCTTTTTGTTTTTTTTGCAGTGCCCAGTTGGTATGTGGACTTTGGTATCCACCACCCTCAGACTAAATCCCAATTAAAATGCATTAAGCCTCTCTGGAGGCCTTAGCCGCGGCGGCACGGATGACCTGTTTGGTATCAGGTGTGATGTGCCACTAAAGTGACCTTCTCCACCTGATCCTCTGGCTTGCTTCGCAGAGAGAGGAGGCGCTGGACGGGGCTGCGGGAGCCCGGATCGATTCTCCGGCGAGAGAATATCTATACGTGGTATTTTAATGTCACGGAGTCAGACCAAATTGATAGTGATAAATATTTGCCGGAAGATTAGGTGAGGGGAGTGCGTGGAGCGCGCTCTATCTCAGACCTGTAACCCCAGCAGAGCTGTTCCTCTCTGTGTCGGATTAGCCCCATCCATCCAGTGTCAATGGCTGTCTTGTTGAGAAAATCAGTAGGTAAACACGGCTGACAGCGAGAGAGAGGGGAAGAGAGGGAGAGCGGTGTGTGTTCGCTGGTGGATGGACTGCTGATTACTCATACAAATAGACTTCAAACTCGGCTCAGTCCCTCCCGAAATGTGTTTTCCCTCTGTTCACCTCCTCTCCTCTGCCTTCTCTCCCATATTTACACCCCTGCTGTCTCTCAGGACCCCCCCACACACCCCGCCACCACCCCACCCCCTAGTCCTGCTGTTCCCACTTTGTCCCCCATCAATCACCACGGCATTGTGTCCTGGATGTTATATAGAGTGACTTAATATCCCCTCCTTCATCTCTATTCACTCCTGGAATCATTCTCCATGAGGTCCAGTGCTACAGCCGGGAGTGTGTGAGTGTGTGTGTGTGTTTGCCCGGAAAGGGATCATGGCAGAGTGAGGATAGAAAAAAAAAGAGGAAGCAGAATGAGTTTTTGCTGCTGAATCATATAGATATAGTGTGTTCATCAGTTTGACTGCAGCTTCGTGAATGTTACTGTTTATTTGATCTCAGAGAGAGATCACGAACGCAGGCGCGGATCAGACACATATACGGCCCCGGGGCGCAAAGCCACGGGCCCCCTCCTGCAACCAAACTCAGATTCATCATCATCTTTTACAGCCATTTAAGGAAAAGAAATCAGATCCAGTGTCAGTAATCTGATCCTCAAAAATACCTTTGAATATGTGTGAACTTTTTACAATGATAAAGTTTACTTTTATTTTTTTTTAGGTCTCCGTGGAAATTGATAGATTTTTTTATTAGCAATTGAAATGGATTTTTGAAAATCAACGCAAGGAAATTCCATTACTGCGCTGTTAAAGCATCAAGTAAAAACCAAAACAGATCTATCCGACAATTAGAAAGAGATGTTTTGTAATTTTCTCTTCAAATGCAAGAAATTGCATTTAGTTTGTTGAAAATCATGAGAAAATTAACTCTATTTGCAGGGGAATTCAATTTGAAAATCAGCAAGCACTTGACAAAAAAACAACACAATCTGCACGAAATCAGCTAAAGATTTAATCCTGTTTTGAAAACGAAAACTTTAAAATCCAGTATTGGATCGAGGCTGGACAATGTGGCAGTCCCTGAATGTTGAGCAAGGTCCAAAGAGAAAAGGAGAAATCACTGGGAATATCTTTTTCTGACAAAGTGAATAAAAAAAACAAAACATTTTTATTACCAACAAAAAGATGGAAAAAGATTAAAAATCTGTTATTGTTAACCCAATATCTGAAATACCCCCAGCACCTCGGCCCCTTTGTATCTCCATTTTTTTTTCTGCACCAGCAGCTCGAAAGAATTCACAAAAATTCTCACGTCGTTGAAATCCCTGGAATAGTCTTTGAGGCTTTTTGCCCTCTGCGCAAAATGAAGTCATCACATCTCCAACGCCGTCCCCATATTTTATGAAGGGTCCCTGACAAATAGGTCCTCCCCGCCACGCTCGGGTGGCCACCTTCATTCTGCACTTGGCTTGTTTACACAGCACCAGGACCATTTCCACGGATTAAACAAATCACTGCCCGAGGGGGACATCCATAATCTGCTAACGGGTCACCACCGAGACAGTTATAAATGCCTGTGTCTAGTATTAGCCGTGGAATAGATGTCCATGTCTATAGATGACCTTCCCTGAATGCAGCACCCAGTTCTCCCTGCAGTTTATTATGGTGAGGGTGGCGGGGTGGGGGTTGAAAGAAAAAGAAGATAAAAAGGCATTGTCACAAAAATGTCCTATTATATTGCTATTAAATGGCTTGTTTTAACAAAAAAATGGGATATTTCACTGCTAACGGAGGCGTGGTGATAAGAGGCCATCACCTTCTATCATCTCCCCCAGACTGACTGTGTGACACCTCCACTAATAGCACGAGATGTCTGTCTCACAAACCAAAAGGCAAGCGGAGGACACCATTAAAGTATTGAGTGAATGTGAATTCTGGACCAATTTAGCTCATCATTCCACACGGCAGCTTTATGAATTGTTCAAATTTGACAACAAGCACTCAACTCAAATGGTTATGTAAGTGAAATTATCCCCCCCCCCCAAAAAAAGAAAAACAAACAAACAGAAGGAAAAGGAAAAACTTACAATGGCGCCTTGAATAAAACATAATTTGTGTGAGAATTTGTTGTATCTGTCACAAATATTCACAATTAGCAGCGGTAATTATTTGATAGTTTCTGCAATTATGGCTTAAACGGTTAAATTTGGAACTGTGTGGAGCTCTAATTGGCCTAAATGTGATATTTTGCATATTTGCATAATGAGCAAATTGCTAGAAAATTGTGTTCATTCATTTGTGAAAAATCCTATGAATTTTATGAATCTGAAAGGCCCTGCTCTTGCAGTCTTTGACTTTGCTGGCGGCTTCCTGAGGGGCCAGTGGAAAGTGGGGCGCAGGCTGGGAGCCAGACAGAGGAGGTTTGGTAACATGGGGGGAAAAAAAGCAAAGTGTAAAGACTTTTCAGAACTTTACTGTCTGCTTTTGTTTACAATGGGGTCCTAGAGGGGAAAAAAAAGTTGTCACGAGCCACAAGCCACCTTTGGTTTCTACTTCATTAAAGCACAAATCACCATATCATCTCAAACTTGTAATTTTGTCATTAAATTCTCATTATGAACCGGTGACTTTCATCCAGCTCCATTATGATATTCAGAATTCCAACAAAGTAATCAATAGCTTTTGAGAAATGCACTTTTACTCTTTCTCAGGTGAAGATCAATGCCAGGACACATGGCAGCTGGTGTGATCGTGTGAAAGATTGATTTAAGAAAACCCCTTTTTGTTTTTTTGTTGTTTTGTTTTTTTCAAAATGATTCATAAAAGTCCCCGGATTAAGAAATTACTTAAAAATAAAAAATAGAAAAAAGCAGAAAAAAAGGGAAACAAGGACAAAGTAAGATGAAGTAATGACCTTAAAGTGAATTAAAGAAAACAAAAACAATTACCAGACAAGAAATGATTAAATAGCAGGAAAGAAATGATCAACAGTTGCAAAAACATTACCTAACTCTCACTGAACGTTTAATAATTGCTATTTTGGGGGGAATTTCAAGTCAAAACAATGTTAAATTGCACTGCATAAATTTAAAGTCCTCTTCAATGCCTAGTCAGTTTCTAATGTGCTTTGGTTAAGCAAAGGTCAGAGGTCAGGTGTAATTACAAGCCATTAATACAATGTTGCTGCATGCACAAAACATGTGAACACATCTGCTCACTTGAAGATGAGGTTGGAAGATGGTGAAGGGTTGGGAAACCAACGATGGCTGTGAATCACAGAGAAGAAGAAAGCTGATGTCTAATAATAATAACTGTGTAATAATAATCAAATCAATAGAAAATTCTCTCCCATCATCTCTGGATGATAGAGTTCTTCAGATCACGACTTTCTGAAGTTCTTGTGCAATAGTCTTCTTGAACCACGAAGAATAAAATCCCATATAATAATAAACGACAAAATAATAATAATTAAAAATAATGAAGAGTCCATCCCCAATTTTAATTTGAATTAATTGTCGTGGAGGACATTAGTTAAGGTTATTTTTTGCTGCATTTCTGCATTTTTGTTGTGTTAAATCAAATAAATCTGATAAATGTAGAGATGGACATACAGTCAGAGATGCATATTAGTCACATGTACTGTATATGTATAGGAGCATGTGTTGCTAGAGGCGTCATTCAGCTCAAGTATGATTTGACGAGCAACTTTGAGGAGATTACAGTTTACTTGATTTGCCTTGTGCCCAAATATAGGCACTTTTCCTTGAAAGGATATTTTTTTTAAAAACTGTTATGCGGCCTTTACAAAAATTTAGATGCGAAGCAAAAGCCAGGACAGCTTGTCTTACTGGCGACTCTCGGTGGAAACAAGATAAAAACATGGCCCCTCTATATCCAGATTGTATTATTTGCCTCTTAATGAGAATCTGGTTGTTTATGTTTTGTGTTTTGAGGACCATCCACATTAATTATAATTTGACAGATCCAATTAAAACTGCAGGCCCGTAATGTTGTGATGGGGTCTCCGCAGGGGAAGCAGCCTCAAAACAAACAGTGGCACTTTAATGTAAAGGCTGAAGGGCTTGAAGAGGCACGAGGAACGTGCACGCCGGCTCTCCACTGCCATTCCCTTGGAACCTCATAAAGCTCATAGACAATAATGATCCCGCCATAGACTGTAATGATCCTGCCATTTCATGGGGTATTACACTATAATGATGATAGTCCTCAACATTTGCATCCCATCCAGCCTTTAGCGGCTGAGCTGCACCTCCATCTTACCTGGCACGGGTAATTTATAGAGCAAAAGCGTCAATAAGCCGCTCTGGAATAATACAACCTGCACTTAGAGTCAAGCAGGGAGATTTATTACTGGAGTGTAAACCCAAAAGGCAAATAGAAAGTGTTTGGTACCCAGAGCGAAGCAGCCGGATGAAGACATCCATGAAAGCTGGCCAATGACAGCACATAAAGGATGACGGGGAGGTGGGTGTGAGACCTGGGCGGGAATGCAGGGTGTGGTTGAGATATTTGGAACGCCATAAAAATGTTTGCCTGCAAAGAAAACAAGCAGGGAGGTGTGTGTGTGTGGGGGGGGGTGCTCCGCTTAAAATACGTTCTTTGTCTCAGAGATTTTTCACCATAAGCACGGACACGTTCAACACAAAGACGGCTAACAATCACGAGAAGGAGGGGAGAAAAACAACAAGCCCGCCTGTATTTTACTCTGTGAGTTAATGGGAATAAAATACCTTGGTGGATGAGTGCAGATGTGTTTGATACAAATAGTCATTTTCCTATTTGCTGCCTCATTGAGCATGATGAATGATGGGAGTCAGGGAGGCGGCGTGATGAATGGCAGCACCTTGGCTCCATTGCATGCCCTATTGATTCTCCTTCTTTATTACTCCTACAACCCAGCTGGCTGCTCCTGCCCTCCCTACACTCTCTCCTCTCCACTGGGGGGGTAGGGTGTTCAGGTTGTGTGTGTGTGTGTGTGTGTGTGTGTGTGTGTGTGTGTGTGTGTGTGTGTGTGTG
>CAAKHD010013588.1:6158-18139 GCA_901007705.1 Fistularia tabacaria | reverse complement strand
GGGGGGGGGGGGGGGGCGGGGGGGGGGGGGGGGGGGGGGGGGGGGGGGGGGGGGGGGGGGGGGGGGGGGGGGGGGGGGGGGGGGGGGGGGGGGGGGGGGGCAGGCCGGGAGCCGATCAATTTTCCCCCAACAGCCTATCACTCATGTCGTCTCACTCTGTCCATTTCTGCTGATGACACACTTTCTCTGCCCCGGCGGCCCATTTCCAGGCCAAGAGAGAGAAAGAAAGTCAAGAAAGGGGGAATTTTGTTGTATGTGTTTGTGTGTCAGAGAAAGAGAGACAGAGAGAGAGAGAGAGAAAGAGAGAGAGAGAGACATTTGACCGAACGGAGGGTAAGCTGGGGTTTATGTCATCTCACAGTGTGGGAGTTTGTTTTTTTGGACATCATAAGATCTCATACTGTGATTTATATCCAGATAGATCATTTTACTTAAGAAACTGCAAGAAATGAATTCAAAAGGCAAAAGTTTTTAATCAATAAGAAATAACCAGAAGATAGTAACAACACAAACAAGAAGTGAGTTCTGATTAATTCAACATAAAACAAAAATAAATGCTAATATATCATAAATAATCAGTAGATTAAGTACAAACCAAAAAAAACCCAATCTGATTATCAGAAAAAATAGTATATATTTTCAAAGCATAATAAAATCCTGAACACTTTTTATTCGAAAAATTACCTTGAAAAGGACCAAACTAAAAATCGACCAAGAAAAGTAACTGAAAGATGTTTTACTTAAAACATCATGTAAATACATTAAAAAAAGAAGCAGTAAATGGCATAAGATCAGGATCAAGGTCTTCTAAATATGGGCTAAACATCAGCAACGAATGACCTTGTGAAAGAAGTGAAATCACAGTGACATTACACTGCTCCTCGACATGCTGCGTCACATGCACTGCAACCCTTTCCTTTATGTGACTTGATTCACCATGATTTGTATCTATATTGAAGAAAAAAAGGGGTGGCTTGAATATCATGATATTCATATTTTTCCATATGGCCAGGTCCTGGTGAGGCAGCATGGGCTGTCAAAGTTTCCTCCCCCAGGATGCAGGAGGGAGCAGACGTCCTCAGGTGAGCACAGCGCTGCCTTGGCTCCCAGGCGTGCCAGCCAAGGTGGCAGGATCCAAGCCTTGTCAATGAATAATGCATTACAGGCCTCCTTCCACTGACAGCCCCCACTGCCGCCTTCCACTCCAGCAGCACGGCCGCTAATCAAAAACGACACATCCGAATGTCCAGACACAGGCACATGTGCACGCTCGCGCGCACAAACAGACACGCACACACACACAAACACACAGGCAGAAATTTACTAATCAAAAAGTGTATTTCCTAGAGGCCGACTCCCAAGAGAAATCCAGCTGGATGAAATTGGAATAATTTATTAGCTTACAAGTTTTCGTTGACAGTTAGCCCGAGGCTATTTATCTCAGTAATAGAGAACGTCTCCAATGTGGCAAAATTGACCAAATCAAACAGCTTTGATCAGAAAATGAATCTGGCAAGGCTGTCTGTCTGTGGGCGTCCCAGGGGGCCGACGGGAAACAAACAAAACCCGGAGACGGAGAATCAGACGGCGAGAGAAACAGAGAGATTATTTAACATGTGACTGAGTGGAAGAAAGAGGAAGAGGAGTGAGGAGGCAGGTGAGGCCAGAACTGTTACACTAAGGTATGTCTAATGCGATGAAGAGGTGGTTTGTGGAGTTTACGGCCTCTCTTTATTTAGTTTGAGACAGGGGGATGTCAAATACAGATTGGGGCCTTTCATTTCCTTCGTTGTGTCGAAGAAATATACACCAAGGCTTAGATTCTTTCATTCATAATGAGAGATAAATGTGATTTACTTTACTTAATTTGACATTTAATTGAAGCAGTTACAGTAACTTACTAACTCAAATAATATAATTCAAATGTACAACAACCTTACTATTATTTAACAAACAATGATCTATAATTATGTATCCTATTTCCTCGGCTTGGTTTTGAATAAATACTTTGTTAATGCATATAAATGTTGCTCATCTTGTAGTTTATTCATTCAAATGCAGTGGCACTGTTGTTATCTATACAAGAAGGACATTTTCAGGTAATTTATAGTGATACACAGAGATATATATATTGCATTGCAACACTCAATATAAACCAAAACAGAAACAACAAAAGTACAAGAAAGTATATACATGCCAGAAACTATAAAGGGACAGTCAACAACGAGGAACAATATATATAATAAAGGAAAATGTGGTGTGAAGAGTGGGGTGGAAGTATTTAGATCCCTAACTGAAAGTAGCTTGCAAAAATAGAAGGCAAAAAAAAGAAATCAATAGATCAAATTAAAAAGAGTTAATTCTCAAATAAAGTAGAAGTCAACACTAGCCTTGATATTCTATAAAAATGGTGACAAAATAATTTTTTGAATATGGCAGTGGATAAATTATTTCCAGATAAATAGATCAAATATTGTCACATAAAAAATTAGGAAAAAAAGATTTCAAAAAATACACGTGTTTTGTTTTTTGTCTGTACTCACTGTCAAGCTTTGCAAACATGCTTTTGCATAAAATTGCTACTACTGTTTTTGAGTTACAGTATGTATACTGTTGTTACTGATTTATTATCAATAAATATAAAGTAGGCCAAAAAAGTAATTCATTCATTCGCTACACAGCGAATCCTGCAGACAAGGTCACGCGAGGTGTTGGAGCCAATCACAGCTGTCACTGGGCGAGAGGCAGGGTTTAACCTCGACGGGTCACCTACCAAAAACCGAGCCACATATAGAGCACATAGTAATTCATCCTTTTGTGTTGTTATCTGATCGACCAAATTCATATTAGTACATTTTCTCTCAATTCAAGTCAATTCAGATTTAATGTATTGAGCGCTAAATCACAAAACTACTGCCTCATGACACTTTACATGTAGTGCAAGTCAAGACCACACTCTTTAGTATTATCATCAGAAACCCAACAATCACCAAGCATAAACCTTGGACAGATCAGAGGTCATTGTAGGCGGCCATCTGTCTCGACTTATTGGGTAAAATGAGACAAGGAGACAGAGATAGACAGTAAGAGTGTGATAGAGACAGGGGTATGAGGGGGGGGTTTACTGTACTTTCATTCGATGTTGAGTTTCTCCACCTGCGCACGACAACAACACTGACCATCTTCTTTAGAATTCCTTCGCAGCTTCATGGGCACCTTCAAGCCAAATCTATTTCCACTCCTCCACCTAACTATATCTCTGTCACTCCGCCTGCGTCTCAGTGACAAAGACACGAGACGAGCTGTAAAACACGCCTCTGACATGATCCCCAGGCATGCCTCTCACTGTGAGGGACACATTCATTTGTGGAGGAGACTGACAGACAGTTCAAAGGGTCGTCAGGCTGACACCGGGAGGGAACAGTAAACACACCGCAACCATCTCAATTAGCAGCCGCGGCCCTCGGTTCCCAGCCGTCACACAGGGATCCTGGAGATGAGTCTCATTATGTGAAATGCTCCAGGCAACAAAATCAAGAGGAAGGAGAGGGTGTGGTTTTGGTAAGCTGAGGAGGAAGAAAAAGAAGATGTATACACAACAAGCGTGGGAGTAAGTCAGTCAAATCCTAAATAAGTCATGAATTCTGTTTTTCAAGTCCAAAGCAAACCTTGAGCTATTACTAGTCACAGGCCGCCAATTTCAAGATGACTTCCAATGATTATTTCTAAGAAAATCTTGGGTGTCAGGCAATTTCTTCTTCTGAATGTTAAATAAAATTAAATAATTAAATTTTGTGAGAAGGACCCAAGTCAAGTTGACAATGACAGTTGGTATAGGCTTGATGACCTCCATACAGGGAAACGCGTCTCAGGACTGTACATATGACAATGATCACTTTGAATCTTGAATGACCCTGACTTAAGGATAAACTGTATAAAAAATGAATGAATGACAGATGAGTCCAGATTTGTAAATCACCGCATTAATTCAGTCTAGCAAGTAACAAATGAAATCATTTTGTGTTCTGAGATCCACATTCAAATCATTTAAACAGCAGTAGTTAAAAAATGTCTGTAATGTCAACATTATCATAGCAGCAAACAAGCAAATGTGTGCCCTGAGCACACTGCCAAATTAGCTAACGCAGCTGTTCTCCAAGATAGTATTTTATATGAAGAAAACATGATGCACAGCTAATCAGTTTGGAGTCCAAACTGTCATTTACCTGTCAGCGAGTTAGCTAAACACGATAAGAATGCAACAAGAAAAAGAAAGCAGTCGTCCATTACTGTCACTTTATGCCAAGACACCACGTAATAAAAGGTGAAGCCAGTGGATGCTAATTCGTTTTCAGTTTGGTTATGGTTGTCATGTTGCTAACCTAGCTGTTACTGGAGCATCGTCCAAATATCTAGCATGTGCAAAGCTGCAAAAAAAACTAATAGCATGTGAAACATGATGTGCCAATATGCATCTAACTGTTGTGAACACATTAGCAAAGTGTTCATTTTTTCCTGTTCATTTTTAGCAAATCTTAGCATGTGGCTAAAATAGCTACTTTATAGCTAATGGATGTCATGTCATACTTATAGATACTAATTGGTGTTAGTATATGGTTCAGCCATGATCATGTGGTAAAGTCATTTTGATATAAAGAATTTATACATAAATAAAGCTTATATGAATGAACGGTGCTATCATGTGGCTCATGGTGCTAGTACCAGCTAACGGGTGGCTAACTGATGTCGTTCAATGGCAAACATGCATTTTGTTGTGTACAAAGTCTGATGTAGCGGTAGCTATACCATTGGTTTATCCAACAGCTGTTTTTTACATGTCAGAATGAATTAAAAACATACCCAATCCATTCAAAATCATTTGTGGTTCAGTTGCTACATATGGCTAGCCTGTGCAATTTGTTGGTTTCCAGGTTTTGCTTGGATTTTGGTGCAAGTCACCCGATCATACGTTAAAAACATGTAAATATGTGATAGGAGTCTAGTCGGAGTCAAGTCTGGTCTGTCACTGCTGTGGGTCGAGCCAGGCCGGAGGGATACGCTGCATTAAAAGATCCAAAAAGTTTCAGTCTGTGCTTTTTGACCTCACGGCTGATCGGAGAAGTTAACAGAATAACAACAAATTCTCGCCATGAGCTGAATGTTGAAGAAACAATGATTGGATCATGGTGGGAAATTTCTCAATAGACTGACGTTAGCCCCCCTCTCTCCCCACCTGTTCTGCTCCACGCCGCCTCCCTCCCTCCCCCCGTCCTCTCCAATCTATCCACCTAATGAATTTTTACCTGGCACAGACTGTTTTAAACTCCATTTGGACTTGTGCCTACAATTACCTCCTCAGAGTCTCCAAAGTAACGGCGCTCGGCCTAATTAGTATGCATTATCAATTAACAAACTTAATAGCTGGCAGATTGATTGGATCCTCTGTAGAAGAGGGCAGAGCTGGAGCGAAACGCAAAATGAAAAATCATCTCCCCGTGCACTGCTCATTTCTCTTGCACAGATCCATCTGCGTGCGTGTTAAAAGTAGTTACATAATTTTGCAGATAATCATATCCTCTGTTGTGATGCGTGAGTCTTTTGACTGTTTGACTGAAAGCCTTCGTAAAATAGTCAAAACCTTTCATCTTGCAAAACACAGTGTCACTGAGAAAGAACAGAGGAGTAGAAGAATTAATCAGATTCAGAATGGAGTAAAACAAGGATTCAACACTGGGAACCACCATTAGGAATAACAGTGGTAAAATATAGCCAGTGTTTTTAATAAAAATATATATATATATTTCAACAGTATTTAGTTGTATCATTTGTATGTGTGTACACACAAATACTGGAGTTTGCGAAGGTTGCTGGAGTCAGTCCCAGCAAACACTGGGCGAGAGGCGGGGTTTAACATAGTCCCGTCAGCTGGCAATCACAGGCCCACATATAGAGACAAAGAACCATTCACTCTCTCATTCACACCTTTGGGCAATTTAAAGTCTTCAATCAACCTGCTGCATGTTTTCTGGGGTGTAAGGAAACTGCAAGAGACTCCAGGCAGGGTTTCCAAGCTTCTGCTGTTCCTTCTCTCTGATTTTGCTGCTGCTAAGAATTTCTACATCAGTCATCCCTGTCTTCTCCTGCTGCACATTTGGGTCAACCATCTCGAGTTTGTTAGTTCGTCAATCTAGAGATCCTCAGGATATCAGCTCAGTTTCAGTCTGAGACACCTTATGAGGTTTCCTCCATCCCAGTCAGCGTAGATGTTCCTGCACGCCATGTCTGACACTTGGTAATGGCATTTCACGTATGCCTGCATTTTTATAACTTGCTAATACATGCTGAAGCATCTGAGGGAAATCTAAGCGCAGCCTGCACCTGGACCTGCATCTCCTGTCCAGAGCTGTAGACCCCAGCCTCCATTGCTGTCCATCTATTTTTCAGTCCAGCATTTTTCTGGCCGCTATCTGTCGTTGGTACATGCCGTGCAAGGGGCTCATCCTCACCCGCTGCATCGTGGGTATTCCTGCCACCACAGGTATTTACTGAACAGCTCATTTTTGTCTGCCATTTTCCTGATATACTCCTGGTTGTTTTTCATACATGTTTATTTCTTGTCTTTCTAATTCTTCTTATGGTTACAGCAGAAGAAAGACTTCACTTCACGGTGATATATTTTGTGATATTAGATCATTATTGATGAACAAAGTACATTTTCTTCACCCTATGGTCCAACATTTTTCTAAATACGATTGTTGTGAAGGATGTAAATAGAGGGTAAACATCTTGCAAGCATGACAGCAAAGAGACAGTAATTCGGTATTATCAGTTTTATGAGGAAGGGAAGCTGAAAATAAAAAACAGAAACCTTCCCCAGAGGTGGAAGTGGCAGTTTTATGGATTCATGTTCAGCAACGGAAACCAATTTGTCAGGGAGATGAAAGTGACAGTTTAAGCAAGCATCCATTTTCTGGACATTGACGTCGTCGTTAAATTCTGCTGTCTGACATAAAAGTCGCTGAATGAGAAGAATGTCGACATTTTTCACCCGCCTCTTAATTAATGCTGCGCCCCCGCCAAAAAAAACAAAACAAACATAAACCCCTGTTTTGCACATTTACAGCCATGATACTTTTCTGCAGAATCGGATTTCTCCCCTTATTTTGGTGGTCGAGCCTCAGAAGGTTGAATACCCCTTGCTTCACACTGCAGGTGATGATATGATTTGTATGTGTTAAAGTTACAATTTTTCCCTTTCGCAGACTTACTTCAAAATATTCTTCCAAGTGTGTATTATGGGGCTAAATAATCTGACTTAATATCACTTATCAAGCATGCTAATGGTTGAATAACATTCATAAACGCCTCAAAAAAGCATGTTTGACAGAGCCATTTTAGATGCAAATTGCCCAATATGTCCTCGGTCTTAAGCGCACTGTCCGCGCCGTTAAAAATTCATGCTGCATTTATTTTCCGCGTGCGAGTCGTAATGAATCCCTGCGTTTCACCTGATTCAAAGACTCTGATTAGACAAACTTGCTTATTTACATAAATATCAATAAGAAGACATTATGACAATTACTCGCCCTATTGGCCACAAACTTTATATGCTTGAAAATATATTTTATTTTCATTAGGGGGCATGAAATGCAGTCATTAGTACATTAATTAGGGCCACTATAAGCAATTATCTGGCTTCGCTTTTTTGTTTATCCCATAATGACTCATTGTTGTGATAGAAACAGCACCGCAGTGAGACTAATTCTTACACAACAGCACAAAGGACGTGGATTCCTGCAGCAAGAAAATGAACAAATAGAATAATGCGCGGCCTTTTGTAGCGGCCAGAAATGGCTTCTCAGCACATCAGTGGTCCGGGGGATGCGAAAAAAAACAATCCATTACCTGCTGCAAACACCGCTTGTCCACAGAGTTCACAGTGCCGTGATACGGCTGCAGAAATGTGCTGTAAATGCAGGGAAGCAGCGAAATTGAGGAGTCACATACAATGAGCGTCACCTCATGAGGGGGTTGGAGGGGGGCTGGATTTGGGGGGCCGGTGGCTTCGGGGCGGGGGTAGGGGGCAGCAGATTCTGAAGCACTTCCTGAAACACTGCAGCAACTTTGAAGAACTCGAAACAGAGGTTTCCCTGTGGGATGTGAAGTCAAAGGTTAAATATCTGGACGTTATTGGGAAATTGTGTTTGTTTCTTTATCCTGAGATAAAGCCTGAGGCTGCTGTAAGAGCTGGTCAGATAATGATTTTGTGTAACTATAGCAGCTGTATTACAACATACACAGCTCACATTGATTTGTTCAAAAGTCCGAATCATCAGTGTCCAAACACTGATACGAAATGATGTAAAGAAAAACCATTCCAACAATTTAAAATTCATTCATGTTCATTTCTGTTTTATTTAAGACGTTTTAATAGCGGCCCTGATGTAAGACATATAAGCGTTGTGCACGACAGTAACTGCACGCTAAAGAATAACACACAAAAGGAAATGAATCAAATCCTGATTTCAAATAATATACATAATTACTGATCAAATAAATATCATTATCAAACAATAGGCAGAATGATACCCATTAAACATTAATATTCTTGGAGGTCACATTTAAAGCGATTGATTACATTAAATAAAGTATGAATATACATTGTGGGGTTTCAACAGCTTCTTAGTAATGAATTTTAGTTTGGTAAAGTTCCTTTTTGCTTTTAGATTTTTAAAGAATATATTGTCAACTTATTGAAAAACAAATATATGAGCTTCTGTGGTTAGTGGGCAATTATTGGGATATCCTATGCTAAATGCAATGTGATGAAGAACAATACATTTAATATAATATCATTTATATGATTGATTTTCCAAGTCCAGAGTCACCAGATTAAAACATACAAGAAAATCAAGGTGTTTTTTTCCTCAATTTTTCAATAATAAATTAAAAAAAAAAAATTCTAACCACACCAACAACAGCCCACCCTCCTCCTCACTGCACTGGGAGACGCACCATCCTAACTTACTTATTTAATGTTAAGTTCAATTGTATGAATGCAAACGGTACTATTAAGTGAATCCACACAGGTGGCATGAGCTTCTGAACACAAACACTGAGCTGCTAAAATGATGAAGTTAGCGTCCATGTTTTCATATTCCAGATATATCAAGAGGTTTGGAATTCATGCTTGTTTTTTCAGAACTTTTTTTTCTGGAAACTACATTTTGCACTCTTGGGTTGGATTCCGTATTTGTTAGTGACGTTAACCTGAAACCCGGGGTTGCATAGCTTACGATGCCCAGCTTGAATTGACTCATTTCCTGCTACAGGCAGCGGCCTGGCAGGGTCACGTTACCACGGCTCCTTTCATCTGAGACTGAGGGTGTTTCGCATTTCAGTTATCTCTTGCGGTTTCGAACCTTAAAACAAACAAGTGTGCGCTAAAAACGCAGACAATGGAACTTGCTGCTGTTATCGACGCCACGCTACTCCCCGCTGTAACGATTGTGCGTCGGCTTCAGAGACAGATGCGAATCGCACACCAATCACGAACGAGACCGCGGGTCCCTGTCCAGTTTAGCTTTTAAATTGTGTCTAATCAGCTGAGAGCACGTTTAAAAGACGGGAATGAATGACTTATCGCCGGCGCTGATTCGATTTGTAAAGCTAAATGAACATTTGAGGGGGCTCTTAGCACAAAGCAGGTGTTGTGCCGTGGCTGTGCCTCTGTTTACCGAAAGAAACGTTGGAAACGATAGAAGAAAGAAAGAAAGAAAAATAAAAAAAAGAGGTAAAGTGTTGCCTTGAACATCTGCATGGAACATCAAGGCATATTTTAAAGCCAGGGGGGAGTGTGCGGGGGAGGCATGGGAGGGGGGAGACAAGGGCATGTTTGAGCCTCCTTCATCGTCAGTTTCTTTGCGCTGATGTATATTTCGTTGTCCGCCGGCTTAATTTTGATTTATAGTCCATCCATAAATTAGAAAAATATGTTTTAGAATTCCATCCCGCGGAAAAAGCAGCCCGTGATGTCAGGGGATTGGGTGATATTTAAGATGTCAGAAATACATATTGGATTAGCGCGCTTTGTTCCCCCACAACAGCAGGTGTTTAATCATGGCTGATGGCTGCAGCGAAATGTGTTAGGACAGGCCAGGCCCAAAAAACTGGAGCCGCGTTCCCTTTGCGATAAATCATACAGCCCAATGTTGTTACACTCACACTCAGCTGCCCTCCCCTCCCTTGCAAACGCACACACACGCACGCGCAAAAAGTCTCAGGTATGTTTGTGCTCCTCAAGCCCGATCATCTGATCAGCGGCATCACTGAAGCAGCTCTCCGGTACCAGTAAAATAATTGCACGGTGATATGAATAAAAACCCAATTCCAACTGCTAATCAGGATTTCTAGAACTCTCCAAGCGGGATATGGAGACCCCCAGGCCCAAACCTTAACCCAAATGAGGGAAAGTTTAGTTACACATCTTGATTAAGTATGAAAATATATGTTCTAGGTACAATATCTGATCATCAAAGCATCTCCATGTATTGAGGACCATATATGATTCCGCATGTTCCTCCAAGGAATCTGGAAAACGAGTAAGATTACTAAAAAAAAAGAAACAAAAATGACAAAACAAACAAACAAATAAATGAATAAATAAATTCAGATGTTCCATTTCGACATACTAGCACAGAGTTTACACTCGTGTTGTTGCCTATTAAATTAGCAGTAATACATAGGTGAATGCATCGATAGACCTTAAAGCACAGGCTAAGAATATGTGAAATGGCAAAATAGTATACAAGTGAAGTATACAATTGAAAACATCGGCATTTAACACACATATTATAGTAGCATTGTCTGCGTCTGTGTGTGTGTGTGTGTGTGTGTGTGTGTGTGTGTGCGTGTGTGTGTGTGTGTGTGTGTGTGTGTGTGTGTGTGTGTGTGTGTGTGTGTGTGTGTGTATCAGAGCACTGAGTGTCTTAAACTAACTCTATTTTCCTTCACTAATAAGCTTATGATGTGGATAATTCTGAGTAATTTCTTGTTTTTATATTGGGCCTCTCTTCTTATGTTTTCAAAGACATTAAGAGAATTAAAACGGAAATCCAGCAAAAACTTCATAACATTGGAACTAAATCATCGACAGCTCAACAACTTCAAAAAGGCTTTATTTTTCCACATCAAAAAATGAATGAATAAAAAAGTTAAAGAATTTAATGTACACTTATTATTGGTGGAGTTAAGTAATTAAGAGATTGCAAATATCAATAATGACAGAAACATTGCTGGCAGATTCCCAATAGCCAATGTTAAAAGATGCAATGGAAACAACAGTCAAACAACAATTAAGCATATTGTAAAAAAATAGAAGAATTTAAAAACTGCTTTGCAGATTTTGAAAATAAGAACGATATTAGCAGGAACTGTTGTGTTCAAATCATCTGAAATGCATGGAAAGGAGTTTGATCATTTTCAGCCAGATTTCATTCGGCGCCTTGGGATTGAAACAAACAAACAAACAAAACAAAAAGTTTCCTGCGCTTCACCCACTCACTGGTTTTCTCCAGCAGTCAGTGAAGGCAGCAGCGAGGGCCTGGCCTGCTGTCATTTCTTCTTATTAGCACGGATGAGCAAGCCAGGACAAACCTACTGCAGGCCTTTTTAGGGCTGATAAAAAAATGTAAATGACACAAATGAATGTGATCCATCATAGTGGGCCTTGAGGAATAACATCCATTCAGCCTTTCCGGAGCCACCCCCTCCACTCCCCTCCCCCCGGTACTTTTCTTCATTTTAACACTCGTCTTTTCTTGGATCATCATACACTGTGAGAGTACATGGATGTTCTTTTTTACAACCCCACCTGTAAACCTGTGTCATTACAACCCTCCTTAAGGTGATTACTGTGTTGGGGTAGAGGCAGGGGAAAGGGGGGGGGGGGGGGGGTTTTTTCGAAAGGACAGGTGAAAAAG
>CAAKHD010013587.1:530004-555900 GCA_901007705.1 Fistularia tabacaria | reverse complement strand
GTAGTTCTCCCTGACCACCAAGAGCCTTTCTCATCTCCTCCCTGAAAACCATACAGTACTCCTCCTCTTTCAGCTTCCACCACTTTTTTCTCTGCTCTACCTTTGTCCTCTTCACCTCCCTTGTCACCAGAGTCATCCTACAAACCACCATCCTATGCTGTCTGGCTGCACTCTCACCTACCCCTACTTTGCAGTCACTGATCTCTTTCAGATGACCTCGTCTATGCAAGATGTCGCCTATCTGCGTGCTCCTACCTCCGCTCTTATAGGTTACCCTATGTTCCTGTCTTTTCTGGGAAAAAGTATTCACAACAGACATTTCCATCCTTTTTGCAAAGTCTACCACCATCCGTCCCTCTACATTCCTATCCGGGATACCAAACCTGCCCATCACTTCTTCCATCACCTCTATTGCCTGCACCAACATGTCCATTGAAGTCTGCATCAATGACCACTCTCTCATTTCTGGGGATATTCAGCATCATTTCATCTAACTCATTCCAGAACTTCTCCTTCTCCTCTAACTCACATCCCACCTGTGGGGCATAGCCACTAACAATATTGAGCATCACACCTTCAATTTCTAGTTTTAGGCTCATAAGTCTATCTGACATTCTTTTCACCTCCTGAACACTCCTAACAAACTCCTCCTTCAAGATAACTCCGACTCCATTTCTCTTCCTGTCAGTACCATGATAGTACAACTTAAAACCTGCTCCCAGGCTTCTAGCCTAACTACCTTTCCATCTGGTCTCCTGGACACACAGTATATCCACCTTCCTTCTCTGTATCATGTCAATCAACTCTCTACTTTTTCCTGTCATCGTCCCAACATTCAATGTCCCTACTCTCAGTTCCAGACTCTTGCCTTTCCTCCTCTCTCTCTGCTTCCGAACACGCCTTCCTCCTCTCCTTTTTCGACCCACAGTAGCCCAATTTCCATTGGTATCCTGTAGGTTATCGGCACCAATGGTGGTCGTTGTTAACCCGGGCCTCGACCAATCCGGTATGAAATTTTTAGGTTTGATTCGCATATTTGGTTTTGGCAAAAGTGTTTCACCGGATGCCCTTCCTGACGCAACCCTCTGCATTTATCCGGGCTTGGGACCGACTCAGGGAGACACTGGCCTGTGCCCCCCCGAGTCCTGCTCCAGGAGACATCGGCCTGTGCCGCCCTGAGGCTGCATTTAGGACGCATTAACTCACTGTAATAAATGCTGAAGACTTTGTCATATGTCCTGATTATATTGTAGTGACACATATTTTTCTCATATGGCACATCTGTCCATAAGATGCTTATATCTTATGGACAGCTGACACCAGTAATCATACATGCACATTTAAACACATTTAAAGCCGACATTTCATATGAAGAACTATAGAAATAACTGATTAAAATGATAACCTGATGAATTATACAATTTATTGATGATGCCAAAGCCTGTAGCTGCCAGTGAGAGAGAAGAGGATGCCTTGTTAATGTGTAGATAGAGAAAACTGAAGATGAGATAATAGCAACACTATGAGGGGACTATTTGACATTACACTAGCAATTTCAGATATGATATTTTGCAGGCAAATGTTTGAGATGACTAGCAGCTGAAATAATCATGGTCCAAAAATTTACAGAGTGAGAGGATGAGAGAGGGTCTCTGGGCAACAGACAATAGCGGGGCAGTAACAATCCTCCATGAAGTTGTCTTCTGATATCTGAGCTGTTTAAATGGAGATTTGGAAAAAAATGCCAGATTCAACCACAATATAGAGACTGGCAGATCCTGTCCTGATAAGCAAACTGTCGACACAAAGTGAAGTCCAACAAGTTGACTAAATGCGTTGCTGGAGGGGTGCATAATCATAGAAAGGTTTACTGGTGTTTGTTCATAAACATGGTGTCCCCTGCAGTTTATTGTTGCTCTTCCCTGCATACCTGCTTGGAAACTCTGGTGCCTCTACCTACTGTATATCAGTAGTAACTAATTATCTGAGTGTAAACATGACCACAGAATTTATCTATCTAATTACTACAGTTGCATAGAAACGACGATAAAAAAAACAAAAACCTGTGTATCACCTTGCATATTGTTTGGGGGAGCTAACAATATTCTGTATTGTAGCAATGGTATAAACATTATCATCATCTAATTCAAAAGTACAGTCCCTTCCTATAATGTTGCACATTGGATCTAGCAGACTGCTGACTGACAAAGAGGCCACAGGAAAAAAATAAAAATAAAAAATTCTAAACAATCTAGCAGAGGGCCAGGATGGGAGATTGTAACAGGAATGTTGATGTGTTTAAAATTAGGTTAACGTGTTAAATTGTTATTCTATTCCTATCATTTTATGTTATGATTCTAGTAACTATGTTGATAGACAATTTAGGTAATATTTAACATTTCATCAGTGGGGAGTAAAACTATTATTTATAACTGCCGTCGCCTGAAAGCAGAAATTATAGACTTGTTTCTCCTTGGTATTATACTGTATTACATACATGGTTTTACATTTGATAGAATATTTCTTTCTTTTTTTTTCATAAATGAATATTAACATGGTTTGAAAGCCAAATTTATTAAATATTACTGCAAATAGGCAACAAACTGTATAACTATTACAGAATTCTAATTAAAAAAGGGGAGCATTTAGGGATGTTTAATGGATAGTCACACCCTTACCATGGGACTGAAAATTTATTCTGCAAATCATATTCTTCCAAACTGCTTGCAGGTCCACCTGAAATGAAATGCCAAACTGGATTTAGTCACCAGGCCTTGAGTTTGACACGTGTTCCTTTGGAATCTTGAAACCTTTTCAAACTCTCATCCAAAGAAGAAATTCCATTTGATATGTAAAGTCATGCATTTATTTCCAATAAGGATAGTGAAAGGAGTTAAAGTTAAAACCGTAACTTTAACGTATCAAGAAGAAAGTTGAATTAATGGTTTGCTTGTTAGCAGTTTGTACAAGATTCAAAAGAATGTTTTTATCAGAGTACTATTTCAGTTAGCTACCACCGCCTGGAAAAAAAAACCCTTGGGTTATCCATTTGGTGTTTGACCAAAGCAATATGTATAATTGTCTGAACTAATGACCTGAATTTGATTTCGAGTTTTTTGCAGTTGTTGCATCATCTAAAATTGGCCATTATAAATGAACTGAAGGCGATTTAGCATGATTGGAATTCCCCACTTCCTCATTCTCCCAATCTCTTCTTCAATTGCATGTCACATTCCTTACACCCAATGGAGTACATAAAGTGTTTATAAAACCTCAAGAGTTAACCATATTAAAGGCACGATGAGTCCCATACTCTCATGTATGCTATTAAGTGTTTATGTACCATAAGATTACTACAAGCAATTCAAAGAAAAGGCAACATTTTCATCTGTCTTTGCTGTGCTGAATCTAGACTAAATACAATATTGACCAGTGGTTCTTTGATTCATGCTGGTACAATATATTGGGACTGTGAAGCTAGTAAATGCATTTTACCATCAAGCCAGTCAAATTTATGACTCCCAAGAAACCTAATCCAAGACAGATTGTGATTCGATTAGAACTGAATTTATCTCATAGTATAAAGAACAAACTGTAGTAAGTACTAGCTCCTATTAGTTATTTGTTCTATTGATTCATTAGTATTTCTTAAACAGTATATTGCCAAACCAAATGTACAAAATTGTTCGTTGACTGCATGGTTACACTCCTTGTGATATGTTTCATAATTGTTGTTTTACACAGGGATTGCATTTCAGATGTTGTATGTAGATATCCCTTTTGAAGTATGGCATGATTCTGCAACCCTGATTTTGCCAATGTACACTAGGCTGTGTGGATAAATTGAAAACATGTCCATCCCAAAAGCACTGAGATAAAGAAAAAAAGATCATTGCACAGTATACCGTCAATTCCAATGAAAGAATCACTTGCATCAAACAGTGCAATATCCTCTTGGACATACAGGGTTCTTTGTGATGCTTAAGTGTTTTTTGGTTTTGTTTTTAGTTATATGCTTGTTACTGCAGGGTAAGTTTGTACGTTGTTTAATTTATGTATGCTTCATAGTTCAGTAAAAACTTTAATAATTTTCAAATCACTCATCCTTATTTTGAAAATAAAGATTTTGAATTTCAGGCTGCAAGCACAGATTGAAAGAGAATGATGTATCTGATTGTTTATCTGAAATTATCACTGCTATGGCTTGTGTGGAACCTCTTACAGCTGCTGGGAGCAACAAGATTTTCCCTCTGAGCTCTGTTCCTTTACTACAATCCTGCTGGTTAGGGCTTGAAAGTCTAGGGAAATGATGACATGATTCATTGTTAGTGCATCATCAAGCACAATAACATTTTTCCACCCACATTTTAAGATGCAGGTTATCTTGAAATGACCTATGTATATCCATAGTTTATCAGTTAAGAGCAGATATTTTACAGAAGTCTGTGTTTTCCAATCAGAACACATCAAGGAATAAGACACAAAAAAGAACTACTTTACGAAAAAGATTTGACTATGCCTTGCTTGAGACCCTCTATGGGACTTTCACTGAAATTATTAGAGCAATGAATATTAAATAAAATAATCATAATAATAATTGATATAAAAAAGGGCAAATGAAATTACCCATAATTTGGTATAATTGGATATCTCGCTCCAGCTGAGAGTGGTTTTCTTTTGCTTTAGGCTGTTCACCTTACAGCATTTGTATGCAGTCGCTGATGTGGTTTTACTACATTGTTAATTTTTTGCTGTTTCATGCCATTTGACCATTGAATTAATGCCACCACTAAACTAATAAATTTCTCCGGAAAAATAAATGGCTCAGGTATAGATTGCAAGCAGCAACTCACACAAAGGTAATGTCAGTGTAATGATCTCGCTTTTTTTAACATTGCAGTTCATTTGTAATGATATGAGGGTTCTCATGTTAAATGCTCAGTGTGTGATGATGCCGCAGAAGTGGAAACTTGCAACTGACTTCGACAGAACTCCAGTCTTTTTCTACCATCCATCACTCATACACATTCACCCATTTGTCATCTCAGCGATGCCCAAAAGTATATGACAGACGGACGAGTGAAAGGTCTGGAAAATCTGTGAGGAGAGACGTCATGTTTAAAGGAGGGGTGGTGAGTTCAAACAAATGAAAGCACTGTTAGCAATCATAGCAGTCACACTGAAATGAGGACAGACAAGTAAAATTATATGACACCTTTCAACAACAGAACAAATGTGCAGTTTATCCTTGATTATTTTACATATTCTGCACACAGCGTCTATTGGCGCTGCAGCCCCTGTTGAAACTGGATGAGGGGTGGGGTTTGTCCTGAACAGTTTACCACCCACAGGGTTTTGAACCATTTGCTCATAAGTTCAATTTAGAGCTTCCAATTAACCCTGCTTTCACATGCAGGGGGTAAGAACAGCAAGGCCCCCAGTCAGAGCTTCAGAGACAACCATGGTGACCACTACTTTATATAAAGTTCTGAGAGAAGTTTGAAAGGAAACACCAAATATTAAATAAAGGAAAGAACCATTTGATTGTAACTTTAGATAAATAAACTGAAAAGTTGAAAATAAGCTGTCAGGGGCTATGAAGGTAAGGACTTTTAGACAGATGTATATTACTTTCAGGAATGTTTCAACTAGGAAAATCAAGCATACTGCTGTTTCGGATTTCAGACTAGAAGAGTAAAGAATCTAAAACACCTTGTTTGTTACTGAGCAATTTTTACTTGTGCGTTAAGTTTGAAATGCAATTTTATTGAGAGTTTTATTTCTACTGCAAACAAATCAAATGACTATCTGGGAACAAACAAGGGTAAACATTTTTAGTATGGGTTTTAGGTATGAGGGCTGGAAAAATGATATGTGAAAATAACATAAAGGTGTTTTGAGGTTTTGAATTGTGAGATATTTTGGAGATCTAATGTCTTAAGATTCTTTCTCAGCCTGAACATTATATAAACTCATTAAAAACAGTAAGTATATCAAAGGGGAGAAAGAAGGAAAATGGATTTTGAACAGCTTTAAATTATGGAGGGCAGGGTTAGAGGGTCAAAAGACTGTTTGCTGTGTTGCTTGGAGGTTCTCGTCGTCCAGGTCATGGTTAATTCTTGTCAAAATCGTTTTCTTGTAGCAGCTGGACATGATATACTTCAAGAAAAGATCAAGTCAAAGATCAACATAAAGTCAATTTGCTACAAGAAGATTTTGACATGAATTAAATTGTTTTCTACGATTAGCAAATATAATTGGCAGACAATGCGTTTCAATTTGCATTGTTGTGAAGAGAGAGATACAACAATGCTTAGGAAATACAAGCCCAAATGAAAACAAATGTGCCTGTTAAAACTGAGTTACATGCACAGACCTACAGTGTTATAAGTAAGCGCTGACACGCAGATGAGACAGTAAACAATAAGAAGACTTTTTAAAATGTGTGTCTCTTTTTTACTCCTCTGTAAACTTAAGCTGTTTTGCCTGAGTTGAATCCACAGCATTCTGCATATCCTATTCAGCACCTGAACAACTGGACAGCAAGTCAGAAAAAAATGAAAAAAAAAAGAGGAGTGCATTGCATTGTATTGCTTCTCACAAATATATCTCTGTTTAGCAATTTCTTCGATCAGATACCTGAAGGAAAAACAGTGCTGTCTACGCATGCAATTTTTTATCGTGAAACATAGTGTACTCGAGGGAGAGGAGGAATTTAGAAAGATAACCCCTCAAAATTAAATTGTCACCATTTGTGATTGTCGACCGGTGAGGCTTTACAAGGACAAGGACTGAGCATGTTTAGAGGGGGAACAGACGGAGGAAGGGAAATGAGAGCAAAATTCAAAAGATTGAAATCCAATGGGACAGCAAAATCTCTCGCAACTACCTGAGCTGATTCCAAACAGGAAGTCTCACATGACAATGGACAAACACGAAACAGATTCATTTTTAGCTGTCGAGCAAATTATTGAAATTATGTTTTTTCTGCTCTGCAGTACACAACAATATACACCTACCCCCCCAAAAAAAGGACCACGATGTTTAATATCAATCTTACTCATGTCATTCAAATAATGAGGGTGATTATTCTGGATTATTCTCATTTAAGCTCAGAAAACCTGCTTCCATCTTGAAAATGTAATTTGCTCTTTTGTTTTTGTTTTTCCATTGCACAAGACAGTAATTATTGCAAATCAGACAATTAGTGTCTACGATGTCTTGATTACAGCTATTAACAGTGTTTACTCAGGTGTTGCTGTGAATTTCCCTTCTTACCACACCTGGCACACACACACACACACACACACAAACATACATACGTTCACACATATACATACACACATACATACACCTGGTTGAAATGTGCGGGGAGAAAGTGGTTTTGTCTTATTCATTATGATATATATTATAATTTTTATTTTTTCCGTGCCTCTAATTGATAATTATACATCCTACTCAATTCAAAAGTTGCCATGTACAGTATATTTCTGAAGTTGCTTTGGTCATTATTTCGTAGAATTCAAAGTTTTACTTAGATGATAATTAAGAAGTTCATTTTATAAAAAAATCATTGTGTCTGTGTTCTCTTTCTTTTCCACATCAGGAGCAGGTGATGTGTGGAGTGTGTTTAGGTGGCAGGATGACATTTGGCAAGCTCCTCCTTCCATTTCTAATTCTTCACTTCTGTGAAGGTGAGTTGTCTCCACTGCATACCATGAGTGGTTGTCATTCAGCAAGACCACTCTATGACAAGTGATTACAAGTATATTTTATACATTGACCATAAATTGAAGAGTGTCTATGCTGTAATTTATTCAGGGAGTGTGCACGGTCAAAAATAGCACAGGGTAAAAACGTGCGAATTTGAAGATAAATTATTTATAATGAATAAGGCCTGTTAGTCCAACTTAGATAAATGTTTAAAAAGGTCAGTGGCATTTCAATATTCCAATCCTTAAAAAAACCTTAAGTTCTTACTTGAAGTTAGACAATAAGAGAACCTCCGTATCCTGTTAGTGTTAAACAACAATGTACTTTGGATGACTTTTATTAAACTTCTATGGGTTCCCTTTTAGTTCTTACTTTCCAGCTGATGCAAGGTCATGCACTGTCCTCGCAGATCAGTGTCCTCTTGCACAGCGACATAGTAAGCCAAAGTTAAACTTTGAATATGGTATCATATGTTTTTGAATTGCTTTTGGTAATCTCTTCACATAAGGGTACAATAATGATCTAGCACCCTTAGTGGCCCAGACGCATGGTTCAATTAGGGTAGTATACAAAAAGGGCAGAAAGAATTTGTTGTTGTTCTAAAAGTAGTATAATAGTTGTCTACAGCCCATATCAGTATGATAGTGTATCTTAATTTCTCTCCTTATCTCTCTCTCCTTTTCTTTCTCTCTCTCTGTCACACTTTCTCTTACTTTCTCTCTCTCTCTGTCTGTGATAAATACATGTGTATTCTTTCGCATACATCTGTTTGTGTGTGCATGACAGAGCGATAGGTTAAAGTGTGCATGTGTGTTTTCTCTGCCACGGTGTGGATGAGTTTTTAGCTGAAAATCAACACTGGTAAAATCCAGAACAATTACCTGAAAAACTCACCTTTTTAGTTAGATTTTCCTCCCAGCCGAGTCCATTTCACATTAAAGGTCGATCAGTCCTTCATCCTCTCTATACTCCTCCTTCATCTGTCATGCCAAATGTCTCATGTTATTCAGTCAACAAACTTCTCGAAATATTTTTCTCCCAGCTGTGTTTTTTATGAGTTTTTGAGAGAGAGGACAACACAGCGAGGAAGCTTCAATGTTGTGGAAAGTCACAGTAAGTGTCTCGCACTGACAGGCAGGAGACACCTCCTATCACACACAGTGCTGAAGTGGTGGAGAAAGTTATTAAGTGAATGTCACAGCCTCTTTCCATCAAGCACAATGAGTTTATCAGGGCCCTTTTTCCATCTCTCTAGTGTACCCCATCAACTCCTCTCACTCCTAACTGACACTTTGTGTTTCCCTCTGTTACCTATTCCTCTCTTCTCTTCTCTTCTGCTTAACCCAGAGTACACAAGTTGTGCGTATTATGAGTTGAAAATATATCTGCAACTTACAGATCCAGCCAGATAGAGACTTCTAGCAATTAAGCCACAGGTACAGATGCAAAGCATTTACTCCCTTTTATTGGCTATCACACTGGTGAATCAGTGATGAGCATCCTCTTAACATGGGGACACATGCGTCAGCAAATGGCCCACTTTCAATGCACAGCCTCACGATCACTTCAAATTGCGTGGCCTCCCTTTCTCTTGCTTCACTGTCTCTCTGGTCTGCCACCCAGCTCAGCTGATCAAATACCGCAGCTTTGCTCCCCGATCTTCCCCACAAAACAGCTTTGTATGGAACTCTTTGACAAGTGATTGCATAATTTACACCTTTGAAAAAAAGAGGTGTTCAATTGAAAAGAGGGTATTCCACCCGATACAGTACATTATATTGTGCCAGTAACTGAACCTTGCCTACTTATAATTTTAGACAAAGCCTGAAAATGCTCTCTTCCCATGAATTATTTTGAATATCTTATTTGTACTTTTTTTTCATGGATCCAAGCTTTATAGATTTATAGGAGCCATTGTCAGTCAACCTAACCAACTTAACCATGAATGTATTCAGTGGAAGGGCTACTGTAAAATTCTATAGTGTAAAAATGCAATATTTGCAACTCATGCACATCTTCTAGCTTAAATTGATTTACAAATCTGACTGAGTAGCTAAATTTCCACAGAGTATAATTTCTAAAGAAAAGTTACCAAATCAAACCCCAGGAACAGACATTGCAACAAATAATTTGAGGATATACCATAATGTGAGTTATTATTTTCCTTTGCCACAGGCTCAAACCAGCCACCACGTTTCCTGAACTACTTCTTCTCCACCTACCTTCTCATCTATGAAGATACGCCTGTTGGTGAGTAGTTGACAAGTACCGACTGACAAGTCAGTATACTTTGTCTGCTGTTCAAGCATTGTTTTGGGAAAGGGCAGTAAAGCCAGTCTTTAGAATGGCTTTGACACCTTGCTTTCCTCATGGGAGCTGCCTTGCCTCTATGTGTATCCTCGGAGAGTTAAACAACCAGTATATGAGGAGTGACAGTAAAAAAACATGGATGCTCTAGTGTTCATGACTAGTGTTGTAGATTTTCCATAATCTTTAGATACTTAGATATTCCTATTGTGTTTGAGTGGGGCTGATTATAAATGCACCTCATGCACCCGAGTCTGATTTCTCCATGATAAATTTTAGTATCATACATATTTTGCCACTTCTGTCATTTGCACTCGGGTAATATGTGATGTCTAGCTTTTTACCATCTCTTGTCACTGTTACTGGCTTAGAATTAAAATATTTTGTTTTAGTTTGATTTCCCAGAAATGTGTTGATTCTTGTTGGTTTTTTTTTAAATCCACTGGCCTTGATAGTCCGACAGTATTGTCAACTAAAAGCCTTAGTCAGTTAGTTCACTTCTCCAGGCTGTCATCATCACATGTTCAGCATATGAGCATGTTACATGTTGCAGGTAGCTTATATTTTCTTCCCCCTTCATAATTTTTCTCCAGGTCATAGGAGTTTTAACTAAGACCCAGGCCTCCTATATCATTGCAGTTCCAGATATCTTCAGAATATTCGACAGTTGCCATTTGAACCAAAGGTTGATCATCATCATCAGGATCAGAAACACCCTGTCTTTCATAGTTTTCCAGCTTGGCATTTTTGTCCATCAGGATTCAGCAGTGTCTGCAAGCAGGCCATATCTTCATTCAACTCATGCACCAGTGAGGGGCTTGGCTGAGGCTGTGTTGGTGGGTGGTGCTAATTTCAATAACAACTCTGTCCAGGTTGCCCTCTGGCCATGAATCATTTTGTCCCCTGGCAGCTGGGCTTTTGTCCAGCATAACTTCCAGTGGTCCAAAATGCTTTCAGTCATGTCCCTGGCCCGGCCTCTGATGGCTTCTTCTCTTATTATTACGAGGGTGGGCTGAATGATTGGACAGTGACAATTTGTCAAGATTATTGTTTATTAGCTCAGCAGATGTCCTCGTCTAGGAGACCCTCTAATACATAAACACATGAGCATAAAGCCTCGGGTTGAATGAACCTTCTGCTATCTTTACCATCACACACTCACATATGCACAAATTCCCATACTTCATCACACAAAACCGGAGATTCTAATCATTCTGTTCTCTAATAAAACTGCCTGGCAGCAGTTTTGATGGTGACTTTTTGCTCTTACCCTTGACATGAGTAAAGGGCAGATTTAAAATACATATATTTGTCATTTCAAGGTTCTGTATAAAGATTCTTGGATGAATAAGAAAAGGTTAAAGTCAGCTTCAGAACACTCTGGTGGCAGTTTACACACTGCAGATAGGATACCTTCTAAACAGCAATAGGTGATTATTGTGACACAAATTTGCTGAAAATAGGAGGGCAGCTGTTTGACTGACTGGAAGTGAGTATGAATTCAGTATACTGATCGGGTTTCCACAGCCTCTCAATTACCTTGGTGGTTTTTGAGCTATATCTTGGTGGTGATGTAATAGTATCAGGTTCATGTGAGTAAGCTGTGCTCCCTTGGTGCTTGTGTGACACCAGGGGTAGTTTAAATCACTTATTTATTCATACGTGCACAGTAGGACTAATGATATTATCGAGTGTGCTGACATACATAGCAGAACAGTGATAAGTGACAATATTAACATTGTCATACGAAGATATTGAGGTGATCAAAAAAGTGAAAGAAACATGGTGCTGGGGAGTGCTGCAGCACATATATCCTTAATGCTCACATAGTTATCAAGCCAGAAATTTCAACTCAGAATTTCAGGTAGGAGCATGCGATTTAGCAGTAATGCAATCATTTTAAATCACAGCATTTACATTTGATTTACTTTCTCTTTAATGCCCCAACCCACAGCCGTGGGAGGTTAAGTTCAAGAATGAGGAAAAGATGTTGGAGTTCCCACAATTGTGCAAGTGCATGCATGCATTATTTTCTTCAACATCCAGGCGGTGGGATCATTCACCTTATGTTTAAATACACTGGCAGATAACAGTGCGTGTTGTGGCAGAAAATGGGATGTGTAATTAGATCCAGAGAACACTTTGATAAAACACTCTCATGTCCTAATCTACTTTGCCCGGATTCTGCAGATTAAGTTCTTTACTGAGTAATTATCTCAAGGCGTGAACGTAACATTTGTTGAAAATAAGAAACTTCCAATCATCTGGGATGTTTTGTGCATGTTTTTATTTATTGAACATAAAGCTTTGCTGTCCTATTACATCTAAATGTGTGGCCTGGACGAATGATATTTAGGATAAGATAAGACAATAAGATAATACGTTATTGATCCGCATAGGGGAAATCCGTGTGTCGCAGCAGCGCAACAATAACAATATCAAAAAGCCAACATATAAATAAGCACAACAAAAAAGAGAAAAAAACTGTTAGAAAAGAAAGATATATACATGCGCAAACACATATATACACATATATATATTCACATATATCAGCATACATGCCCATACACACACATACATACATATATACATACGCATACCCATACTTACATATATATAGATATATACACATATACACATACACAGTTATAAATAAATAATACACACAATATTGTGGCTCCCACCAGTAATGGTGGAGCTAGAATAAATAGGTAGGTGACCAGTAAGTGACCAGTAATAGTTAGGGGCACCACACGGGTGAGTGGGTGAGTGAGTAATGGGGTGACGGTCGCACATTTAAGCACGTATACAGGGTGAAAGTCTGATTTTTTTAAACGATGTAGAAGCCTTAGGAGGAGAATACCTGAACAGGAGAGACATTTCACTCTTTAAATTCATAAAGATAGATACAACTATGCAAAAAATGAGAATAACCAAGTCATGGCACTATCCATCCATCCATCCTCAACCGCTTATCCGTGGTCGGGTCGCCGGGGCAGCACCTGGAGCAGGGAGGCCCAGACTTCCCTCTCCCCAGCCACATGGTTCAGCTCTTCTTGGGGGACCCCAAGGCACTCCCAGGCCAGCCTGGAGACATAGTCTCTCCAGTGTGTCCTGGGTCTTCCCCCGTGGTCTCCTCCCCGATGGACATACCCGGAATACCTCCTCCGGGAGGCGACCAGGAGGCATCCTGACCAGATGCCCGAGCCACCTCATCTGACTCCTCTCTATGCGGAGGAGCAGTGGCTCTACTCTAAGTTCCTCCCGGATGGCCGAACTTCTCACCCTATCTCTAAGGGAGAGTCCGGCCACCCTGTGGAGAAAACTAATTTCGGCTGCTTGTATTCGCAATCTCGTTCTTTCGGTCACTACCCACTGCTTGTGAGCATGGGTGAGGGTAGGAACGTAGATCAACTGGTAAATTGAGAGCTTCGCCTTCCGGCTCAGCTCCTTTTTCACCACGACAGATCGGTACAGAGTCCGCATCACTGCAGACGCTGCACCGATCCGCCTGTCGATCTCCCGCTCCATCCTTCGCTCACTCGTGAACAAGACCCCGGGATAGTTGAACTCCTCCACTTGGGGCAGGACCTTTTCCCTGACCCGGAGTGGGCACTCCGCCCATTTCTGGTTGAGCACCATGGTCTCGGATTCAGAGGTGCTGATCCTCATCCCGGCCGCTTCACATTTGGCTGCGAATCGCTCCAGTGAGAGCTAGAGATCATGGCCTGATGGAGCCAGGACCACATCATCTGCAAAAAGCAGAGACTTGATCCTGTGGCCACCAAACAAGATCCCCTCGGCGCCTTTGCTGCGCCCAGAAATTCTGTCCGTAAAAGTTATGAACAGAATCAGTGATAAAGGGCAGCCCTGGTGTAGTCCAACTCTCACCAGAAACGAGTCCGAATGACAACTAGCAATGCGGAACAAGCTCTGACTCCTGGCATGCAGGGACTGAACAGCCCTTATAACGGGTTGGGCAAAATCCCAAGCCCCCTCGAGAACCCTGCTGAGGGTATAGAGCTGGTCCACCGTTCCACGACCAGGACGAAAACTACACCACTCCTCCTGAATCAATTCAAAGATTCAATGACCCGGCGGACCCTCCTCTCACGCACTGCTGAATAGACTTTGACAGGGAGGCTGAGGAGTGTAATCCCCCTATAGTTGGAGCACATCCTCCGATCCCCCTTTTTAAAAAGGGGAATCACCACCCCGGTCTGCCAGTCCAGCAGCACTGTTCCCGACGTCCCTGCAATGCTGCAGAGGCATGTCAGCCAGGACAGCCCTACAGCATCCTAACCCTTTAGGAACCCAGGGCAGACCACATCCACCCTTGGGGCCCCGCTACTGAAGAGCTTTTTGACTACTTCAGCAACTTCAGTCCCAGAGATAGGTGGACACCCCCCCCAGGGTCTCCCTGCTCTGCTTCCTCATTAGAAGGTGTTTCGACGGGATTGAGGAGGCCTGAGAAGTATTCCTGCCACCAATCTATGAGGTCCTGCGTTGAGGTCAGCAGCGCCCCGCTCACACTGCACACAGTGTTGACGGAGCACTGCTTTCCCCCCCTGAGACGCCAGATGGTGGACCAGAATCTCCTCGAAGCCCACCGGAAGTCATTCTCCAAGGCCTCTCCGAACTCCTCCCACGCCCGAGTTTTTGCTTCGGCGACCGCCGTAGCCACATGCCTCTTGGCCTGCCGGTATCTGTCAGCTGCCTCTGCAGTCCCGCAGGCCAAAAGTGCCCGATAGGACTCTTTCTTCAGCTTCACAGCATCCCTCACCGCTGGGGTCCACCAGTGGGTTCGAGGGTTGCCAGCCCGACAGGCGCACAACTCTGGGCTGCCGCCTCAACAATGGAGGCACGGAACATGGCCCATTCGAACTCAGTGTTCCCCGTCTCCCTTGGGATGTGGTTATAGCTCTGCCAGAGGTGGATGATGAAGCTTTCCCTGACAGGAGACTCTGCCAGACGTTCCCAGCAGACTCTCACACTACGCTTGGGTCTACCAGGTCTGACCAGCATCCTCCCCCACCATCGGAGCCAACTCACCACTAGGTGGTGATCAGTTGACAGCTCCACCCCTCTCTTCACCCGAGTGTCCAGGACATGCGGCCGTAAGTCAGACGATACGACCACAAGGTCAATCAAAGAACTGTAGCCTAAGGTGCGTATGTGCCAAGCACATATGGACACCTTTATGCCTGAACATGGTGTTTGTTATGGACAATCCATAATGAGCACAGAAGTCCAATAGCAAAACACCACTCGGGTTCAGATCAGAGGGGCCGTTCCTCCCAATCCCGCCCATCCAAGTGGCACTGTCGTTGCCCACGTGAGCATTTAAGTCTCCCAGTAGAACGAGGGAGTCCCCAGGAGTGCTCTCTCGCAGCCCCTCTAAGGACCCCAAGAACGGTGGGTATACTGAGCTGCTGTTGGGTGCATAGCCACAAAAAACAGTCAGAACCCGCTCTGAAGGGCGAAGGGAGGCTACCCTCTTGTCCACTGGGTTGAACCTCAACATGCAGGCAATGTTTGGGGGGGGGGCAATCAATATGCCCCCTCCTGCTCGGCCCCTCTCGAGAGGCCTGGTTCCAGACCTCACGCTGTGCGTCGAGGCGAGTCCAACTATATCTAGTCGGAATCTCTCTGCCTCGCGCACCAGCTCAGGCTCTTTCCCCGCAAGGGAGGTGATATTCCATGTCACTAGAGCCAGCTTCTGCAGCCGAGGGTCGGACCGCCAAGGTCCCCGCCTCCAGCCACCGCCCAACTCACACTTCACCCAACTCCCTTGGCCCTTCCTATGGGTGATGAGCCCAGGGGAAGGGGGTCCCATGTCGTCCTTTCGGGCAACGCAGGCCGAGCCCCATGGGTGCAGGCCTGGCCACTAGGCACTAACTATAAAGACTCGTCCCCGGCCTGGCTCTAGGGGGGGGGCCCGGTGACCCGCATCCAGCACTAATCTGATTTTATGTATTTACATGAATTTTATCAGTGCATCATATCATATCATAAGAATAATTTGTAGGTAATATGATGCATTTAAGTTTTTGTACTTGGCCAGCCTGATGTAAAGAAATTGGATTAAAATTCATACTTAAATTATAAAACTGATTATTAGGTAGAAATTCAAATATTCACATGAGATTGGATGAATTAAACACCCCAGAAATACGTTATACATTGTAGTTCTAAAGTTGCACTGTCACATGTTTACTCAGAAATAGAGCGTTTTTTGCATGGTATGTACTTTTCATGTTGTTGTTAGCTATTTCATTGAATTCTTCACCTTCAAATGTGGATGTCTAAGCTGCTGCGAAAGATGCTTTGAAAACATCAACTGGACACGTTTTCCTTTTTCTGCTTTTTCTCTGTCAAACTTGTCTTCCTTCTTTTCTTTTACACCTCAGTCACCTATGTTCTGCTCCCTCACATTTTTCTATTGTCACAGTAAAAACCTTGCACTTTTTATTAGCTCTGTGGCATTCTTAGTTAAATAATACTTAAGGAGTTGGAAGTAGCCCCAAGGAAAGACTTATTGAAGCCTTCCCCTGAACATGTTGATAACTCTGTATTCTTGCCCAAGCTAATTCCCTGCCTTCAGTTGCCTCACTCACTCAATATCTTGTCAAGACCCTCTTCTGGACACTGATCTTCCTCAGAATGAATATTCTAATATTAAACTAGATGTGTAATTTCAGTGCATGAAATAGTTGCAAACGGTAAACAATGTCATCGTGCAAGCTTAGAATTAAAAGGATAAGCCATCAGTCATAGTTTTGCATAATTAACAGTATGTAACACTGGTAGCTATTTAATAGAAATCACCTCACAGCAAACACACTGCTTTGTAAAAGACTTAATCTAATCATACACTGGTAGGTGTTTGAAGTATTCATACTGTAAAGTAAATTAAGACTATCACTTCTGTTTGTGCAGTAATATTGTGTAGCATAAATCAAAGTTGAGTCAGGAAATTTTTACAACAGAATACTTAATGAAATGTTCCTGGTAACCAATGCACTGCATGGCAGCTCTGCATTGTACTAGGTTATTTTTGCTTCTAAACATTCAAACAAATCAGTATAGTAGGTACAGCAATCCAATGGCATGTAGGGATACTGATAATGTCTATGACAAATTCTGGCAAAGTAAACCACCAGAGTGTTTAAAGTGGTTGTGACAAGGATTTATTTAATTACTATAGCAATGTGTGGTTAATATGATCATTGCCAAGTTATTTGAATTAGATTTCATTTTTATTTTTATTTTTTTGGCAACATTAGTTGATGCATTCTCTCATGATAGCAAACGCGCTGAAATTACCTCCTCAATAAGGACATAAAAAGTAAACAAGACAATGCTTTCTCTGTGAGATTCCACATCACCACTTTGATGGATCCCTGTTTTAAGTACTGCATTACTCTCGATTGTGTTTAGGTTTTCTCGGGGGTTGACTTTCATTTTCCTGGGGGATCCACGATTGCTCTGTGCACAGCTATCCTCAGGAACTGATACTACTCTCACTCAGGTCACAGCATTGCACCTGCCAAGTGTGTGATGGACTGATGAAAAACTGTTAAGTGGGAAAGTACGGAATACACACATGCAGTTCCTACTGTCATGGTCAGATAAGATATGCATGGATGGTGTGCCTATAGAACTGTCGATATTTCCACACCAATACAAAGACCTCAGGAACAGACATCATTCCATTTTTACTGCATGTTCTCATTGGCAGCACCAAAATGAGAGTACACACCTTTTCACTGATAACACAGCTGGCTTTAGAATTACCTGGAAGGAGAATGATCCTCCTTTACCTAGTTGGCTCTCACTGTGCAAATCCCTTTCCTTCCCCCTGATTTATACTTGACCTTCCTTTGACTTCTGATCTGCTATATAAATGAGCCCCTTAATAAATAAAAAGCCCTTTTCGTCACTTTGCTTCACTAATGTCAAAGCATTTTGGTCCATTTAATAATATTCACTCACAGAAACTATATAATTGGAAATAAAGCTTGCTAAAATTGTTTCTAAGATAACTGAGCAAACGTTAACTGCAAATTATGACTCGCTGAGAATGAATATCTAAGAGCTGGCCAAATATGAGGGGCAGACAGCATTAGACTTTGAGCTCTTAGTGATAAACAGATCACAGTGGTTTAGTGGTAGGGCTGGCAGTGTCATAATTCAGTGGTCATCAACCCCCTTGGACAGGTACCGGCCCGCAGATCTTTTGGTTCCGGTCCTCAAACAAAATCTTTCTCGCTACAAATTATAGTTTTTTCAATTAACCTTCAAGATCTTATTTTGAAAAACAACTGTTTCTGCCTTCACCTTACTGGTGCATTTCACTCTGTCAGGCCATTTCACATATCAGCTACCACAAGCTAGCCCTTGAAAAAAATGAGGCAGAAACAAAAGTGACTGGACGGCTTTTTTGGGGAGAAAACGAGCAAACAATGAGATCGCAGAAGCGCTGCAGACTGCCAGCAAAACGAAAGCTGCATTTAAAAGAAAATATCAAGATTCCTACCTAAGTTACAGGTTCATTGCAACAGATGATACACAAGCTCATTGCCTATGCATTATTTGCAGTGAATGGCTCCCACTGACTGTAGATTCGGGGGAATTGATATTATAGTGCAAAGTTATTGTAAATGCCTAATATAAATTGAACCAACATAAGTTTTTATTATTTGAAACCCCGCACCTCTAACCAGTTCGCAGAAAAATTTCCATGCATAAAACTGGTCCCTGGTACAAAAAAGATTGGGGACAACTGTCATAATTCGCCTCTACTCAAGAAAACTGTGTACATGCACTCAAGTATGAATTGTATGACACGGAACTGTAAGGATAGCGATTGAAACCTCTAATCTTGTTCCCTACTGTTTTGAATTTTCTTTATCAGAGATCTTAATTTGAAATATTCGGAATCAGTGTGAACCCGACATTGTCTTTATGACAAGAACAGTACTCAATATCACTTTGGTGGCTCAGAGAGAGCGGGAGAGAGACCATGCAACATCTAAAATCATCTACAGCAGAAACAGCAACATAAAAAGAGATCTAAAATGGATGAGCGGTGATAAAATTAAAGGGTAATTGGTCTATCGTAAGAACACAAAGAGGGGAGTTCCTTTTTTGAGTGTCTCTGGGAATGTGGCTCATCTCCAGGTTCTGCCTCATCTTGCAGTATACGTGCTCCAGATACTTAATCCTCGCTGGCTGTGTAGGGGGCAGTGAAGTAGTCTGTTTATGCATCCACTTTCAGCTGTCATTTAGTCAAATTGGCATGCAATGTGCCTGTCCTCACTGCATCTTTGGCAACCACCATTGTATCTGTCACTGTTTGTGAGTTTGAGTTGGTGGATGCGCAATGTGCATGAGAGTGACTGTCTCGGTCTGTTTATGTGGGATTTTAGTTTTATAAATCCTATCTACCAGCTGCAGAAGTGAGGGATTTCTCTGTTGAGGTTTGGATCACCTGATCTCAAAAGGAGATGGGATTCAACATGTCTGGGTGAAATTCTTAACGACTGGTAGTTTTTTCCATGTGAAAGGTCCTCACCTCCTGCACTATCGGAGGATGCACTTGATCTTGTTACATTCCTGTGACAGCTCTCTGCTGTCATTGAGCTTTGCCTTGATTCACACAATGACTTCCAAATAATGACAGTAGACTGCCATCCAGGAGGGACCTGTGTTTTGGTTTAGTCAATCATCCCTTATCTCTCCCCTGTGGTGGCTTGCCCCTTTTCCTCCCCCAGGAAATAATGGGGGTCATGGTTCAGCAGTGTTTGCAAACACACCATCCATCATGACAGTGCACACTGTACAACTATCTGCACTTTCCCCATTTGTGATTAGTTAGTTTCATGATGAAACATAAAAACACCGTGCTCTGTCCTCTCATTTTAAGATTGCTTCTAAAAATCCTCAAAGGCGCTCATAGTGCAATTTTACGTTATTAATTTTTTTATCCTAAACCTTTTTTCTTCTCAGGTTCTTTGCATGCATTGCAAATTTTCATTTAAAATAATAATTTTGCTCCAAATTAAGTCTTATATTATGTTCAATTCAAGCAGTGGTGTGGGAAAATAAAATCCAAATTGTTTTCCCTAACAATGCAGGACTCGTGGTCACATAAATGCTCGGAGGAAATTTCTCTAATTGTTTTTTATCTATATTTTCATCTGATTTAGTGGAAAGCTCTGTACTAATGCAGAATAAGACAAATATGTTTACAGTAGAAGAATACTTAGCAAAAAACAAAATGATTCTGAGTCTTATAATCAAAATATACAGGTTGGTCAATTATTTATTTTTAAAACAGGAATGGCAAAGAGATAATCTCGTAGATAATGATTCACATCGATCAGAATTTTCACAGACCTCATTAGTAGATCCAAAGGAACATTGACAGTTCTATGAATCCCTTTAAATATCAGAGAAATGTGTGACTATGTGTCTATGTGACAGTATGCATTAGGAAGCACTGCATTGTAGCATGATTAAAAGTGATTTGTATTTCTTATGAACAGACTTTTTATTGTATACCTGGTATACTTAGTGTGAACAGTTCAGTTGGTTTATATCCATTTGCCTCTTGGGCAGCTGAAAATTAAAAGTTTTGAAAACGTTATAAAGATGTTTTTAGGGCCAAAATAAAGCATTTGTGAGTCAGATATGAAGCTTCTGGTTTGAATAACAGATAGAGTTTGAGTATATTTTAGCAAGTTACATCCTCCCTGGTAAAATAATATGAAGATGAAATGACTGAAATAAGATGACTTGCAATAAGATCTATAGTTTATCAAATTCTTGGACAAAATGCACGATGCTCCAAATAGGGTATTTCAGTTTCGTGACATCTTATTGAATCTACCCTTGTTGTTTTTGTTTGAAAGATACCATCAAAAGATTATCTTGACACAGAAAACCAGAGATAATACAACAACTTTTAGAACGGGGAGTTGGGATGAGTGGCTCCCTGCCTTGACCTTATTCTTCTGCATAGCCAACTAGCAGTCAGTCAGTTTACTACTTATGGCAGACATGATCAGGATGTTAACAATCACGCACTTGCACAAGGCTTTATATTCTTCACTGTGGTCTTCACTCCTCTGATAAATTAGGTGACTGTGATGAGGAAGAAGGAAGAAGGTGTTTAAATTTATTTCAATAGACAGCAGAGACATATCAAATGCAAAGCTCATACTATACAGACTCTTAGATGGATAACCATCATAAAGAAATGATTGTACGATGTGATATATTTGTGTGGGGTCCCGTAATAGTTAGTATAGCATATACAATACACAAAGTCACCATTTATTTCCTTATTTAAATTGGCTTGTTGGTTGCTTCTCCAGGAGAAGAATAGTAAATCGAATCTCTTGCAAATCAGTATTTCCAGCTATCAATATTTATCAGTGGTTTCGGAAAGTGAAAACTGTTCAATTAACAAAAGAAAATAAATCACAAATGTCAAATTCAAATGAAGGGCTGGGTGTACTCATGTAATCTACTACAATCTGTGGACCCGTTACTCTTTGGCTCCTCTCTAAAGTATTTAGCTCTTCTTCTGATAGTTTGAAAGGTTTAGCAAGAGAGAGTTAAAGCACACTTGCACCCTATTAGAGATCTCAACTTACAAATTTCAGATTGTTTATCAGATTCTTCAGATTTAAGTCTTTTTAATCTTTGAACATACAATCACACTGAACTTAAGATTTAATTTTCCTAACTAGCTCATATCATTGAAAGACTATTGAGAAATAGCCAGCACTGCAGCATGTTTACCTTAACATCTGTATCTATCTATATCTAAACCTAACCTAAAAAAAGCAGTTTGTATTTTACAAATCTTTCGGTTCTAAATGAGAAATTGGGTTCCTCCACTGATACTTCTCCAAGTTTGTCCAAAAATGACAAGAAAGGGGATGCCTAAGGCGTCGGTATCTGACAAAAGCTTGCGAGTGAAAACTAGTATGGTCTTGAGCCCTGTATCACGAGGTTGATTGCTCATATGTTGCTTGATTATACCTGCAACAACCAAGATGATGTATAAGGGGTGAGCAACACATTAAATGATCTTTTGCCATTTGAACAATTGAATGTGTAAACATCCAGTGCAGATCCAACACTTTGCCTTCATACAACAAAAAATTTAGAATATGATTTCAAACTACTGACTTAAAGAGCACTGGTCCTTCAGAAAGGAGGAGTGCACAGGGTGCACCACTTATCCGGGATTGGGTCACGGGGGCAGCAGCCAAAGTAGAGAGGCCCAGACTTCCCTCTCCCTCTGGCCATTTGGTCCAGTTCTTCCAGCGGGATCCCGAAGCATTCCCAGGCCAGCCTAAAGACATAGTCCCTCCAGTGTTTTCTGGGTCTTCCCCAGGGCCTCCAACTGGTTGGATAAGCCCAGAACACCTCACCGAGAGGAGTCCAGGAGGCATCCTGACCAGACACCCGAGCTATCTCATCTGACTCCTCTCCTCCTCCTCCATGTAAAGAAGCAGCTACTTTACTCAGAACCCCTCCCGGATGTCCGAACTCTTCACCCTATCTCTAAGGGAGAGCCTCCAGAGAAAACTAATTTTGGCCACTTGGATCCGCAACGTTGTTCTTTCGGTCCCAACCCCCGGCTCATGACTAGAGGTGAGGATAGGAAGATAGATTGAGCGGTATATTCTTCTCCAAGACAGACCGGTCAGTGAAGGGTCTGCATCACTGCCAACGCTACACTGATCTGCCTTGAACTGCTCTACTTGAGGCAGGGCCTCCTCCTCAATCCTTTTCCGGCTGAGAACTATCGTCTTGGATTTGGAGGTGCTGATCCTAATCCCAACTGCTTTGCATTTGGCTGCAAACTGCTCTAGTGAGAGCTTGAGAACACGGTCCGATGAAGCCAATAGAACTACATGATCCGCAAAAAGCAGAGACCCAATCTTGAGGCCACCAACCCAGATCTCCTCAACACCCTGGCTGCCTAGAAATTCTGTCCAAAAGTTATGAACAGAATCAGTGACCAAGGGAAGCCCTGTTGGAGTCCAATTGTTACTGGAAATAAATCCGACTTACAACTGGCAATGAGGACCATGCTATGACACTGATCATACTACAACGTATTAAAGGGCCTGGTACCCAATACTCCCGGAATAGCCCCACAGGATTCCCCATGGGATATAGACTCTGCCAGATGTTCCCAATCGACCCTCATAATCAGTTTTGGTCTGCCAGGTCTGTCTGGCATCCTCCACCACCATCGGAGCCAGCTCACCACCAGGTGGTGACCATGGGCACATAAGTGGAGTGACAAAACACTGCTCGGGTTCAGATCGGCGGGGGCTGTTCCTCCCAATCACTCCTTTCAAGGTCTCACTGTCGCTGCCTTAATGAGCGTTTAATCCCCCTAGCTCAGCCTCGTGGCCGAGCCCCATGGGTGCAGGCCTGGCCACAAGGCACTAACTATAAAGACTCGTCCCCGAGCCTGGCTCCCGGGAGGGGACCCCATGAACCACGTCCAGGCAAGGGAAAACCAGTTCCATTCTACAAATGAATGTGCATTATCACCTTTCAATTTAGTATTTATGCTTTTCAGCAAGGGAACATAAATTAAAGAAAAACTCAAAACTGTCAATATTCTTTATTGCAAACTATATAAGTTCAACAAATACAAGTGTTTAGTGGCTCAATTAGTCTCTGTAAGACTTTAGACAGCATACGCACCATAACTATAAACTTATTTGCAACCTTGGGGGGGAAATTAAATGAAACCGTAACCTGATTTTCCGGGAGAATTAAAAGGTCAAAAGTGATTTCACATTTTGATATCCTCTCTAGATGACGGGGGCAGGTTTCAGCCAAGGCAAAAGCTACAACAGCGATATGCCACACTGAAAAGCAAGCCACCTTTGCAATACAGAAAACCCTGGGATGAACCTGAAGTTACCTCGCTAGCCTACCATTCTGCTTCATGAGAAAAAAACCTAGGTTAAGAAGTGCTGATAGGAGGACTCAGCTGAAATGCATCAATAACAGCAGATGTTACATTAATTGACCAGCAGAGATTGAGCTCAAATGCAGTGATACACACATAACTGTGCAAAGCTTATGCTCAAATTAAATATGTCTATATTTGAGATGCACTGATAAATCTTCCATATATTAGCTGTATTAGCCTTTTGGTGCTGTAAATACTGTTTAACGATTATCTGTTGACATGCATAAAGATTATATTCATAACTGTTTGATAGATTTGTGCCATGGAATGAATTATTATAAAAGGGCTGGAGGCTCGCTATTTCTCACAGCTGTGACCTTATTTTTTAAATGACTGAATGTTTTCAAAGCAGCATATAGAAACTTCACAACACTGTATGTCTCACAACATCAACCTCTCATTTTCCTTGACAATGAATGAATACAAGCATGTACAAAATGCCAACTTAGCTTATGTCTTGCTGTGGAAAAACTGATTTTGTAACTTTTGAGTTGAGCTGTGTGATTACGCTTCAAGATGTATATAGCTAATGATGGTTCAGCTCAGTGTCTTAACTGTGTTTCAATAAAGACTATTTTCCATCAAATATATCAGGCTCTGGTAGGGTGATCCGAGGTAAAGGGGTCCAAGATGAGGATCCAGACAGATTCTCCACAACCTTGTTTGAATTAATGAAACCGAGGCATCCTCTTGGAGTCAGCCCTGGGAGGAGAGCCTGCTGTAAGGGCCAGGGCCCAAGGGGGCACAACTCTAAACAAACAACGTGAGGCTATGGTGTTGCTGCTTCCCCAACCACAGGGGGACATCAAGGTCAGGTGTGATGTATTTCTGGCATGAGACAGAGGTTGAGACCAGAGCATGCCAACGGTGTGGCATGTGGTGTGGCAACCTGGAATGAAGAAATCAATAAATGCATTTATAAGAAGCATGGGTTAAATACTTTGTTTATGTTTCAGCCTTTTGCAGATGATCTTTGTTGTTATGTTGTACCATTCGAATGGTTATGACTGTGGTAATGAGTTTCAATAGAGTAGAATAGAATATTCCTTTAAGTGTCCCACAGTGGGGAAATTTCAGCCACTAGCGCCAGAAAGTGGACAGTTTAAGGAAAGTTATCAAAATAGAAAAACTAAGAATAAACGATCAACAGTGTTAACAATATATGTAAACAGGTAGGGCTTGTATTAACAAGTTGCACCTAAACAATATGACAATATAGGGACAGTATATACAGTATATACAGTATATACAGTATATACAGTATATACAGTATATACAGTATAAACAGTATAAACGTGCTAAAGTTTCTACTAGCAGCAAACAACAGCAGTACTTGCTGCAGTATGGTAGCAGCACAGTGGTAACACCTATGGTGTCTGGGTAAGTGGATGTGTAGGAGAGTGAAGGAATGGACACTTGAGTAGATGAATGAAAGAGTGTATGAATGAATGAAAGAGAAATCTATTGAGAGCAGAGCTGAGTGTTGAATAGTCGAACAGCAGCTTAGCAGGAAGGACCTGCGGAATCTCTACTTCACACACTTGGGGACGGAGTCACTGAAGGAGCTGCTCAGTGACATCATGATGTTATGCATGGGATGGGAGGCATTGTTCATCAGAGATGATAGCTTAGCCACCTCCCTCCTCTCTCTCACCACCTCCACTTAGTCCATTGGACCCCCCCAGGACGGAGCTAGCCTTCATCAGCAATTTGACGATCTTCTTCCTGTCAGCCGCTGATAGGCTGCTGCTCCAGCAGACTACTCCAAAGAAAATGGCTGATGCCACTACAGTGTCGAAGAAGGTCCTTAGGAGAGTCCCCTGCACTACGAAGAACCTGAGTCTCCTTAGCAGGTACAG
>CAAKHD010013587.1:481708-529984 GCA_901007705.1 Fistularia tabacaria | reverse complement strand
CCTGTCAGCCGCTGATAGGCTGCTGCTCCAGCAGACTACTCCAAAGAAAATGGCTGATGCCACTACAGTGTCGAAGAAGGTCCTTAGGAGAGTCCCCTGCACTACGAAGAACCTGAGTCTCCTTAGCAGGTACAGTCTGCTCTGACCTTTCCTGTAGAGAGCATCAGTGTTGTGGGACCAGTCCAATTTATTGTTCAAGTGAACACGCAGGTACTTATAAGAGGCCAGTCTCCCCTGCATGTTCACCGGTGTCGGAGTGTGTGTGTTCCTGTGGAAATCCACCACCAGCTCCTTGGTTTTTCCTGTGTTTAACAGGAGGCAGTTCCACTGCCAACAGTCAACAAAGTCCTGTATCAGCTCCCTGTATTCTCTGTCATCACTGTCTTTCAAGAGTCGATGGCAGTCATCAGAGAACTCTCCATGTCTGAGACACAGTTCTTTGACCTCACATGCTGTGGGCCGTTCTAGAGGTAACCCAAAATCCACTTTATAAGGTGGCTGACCACCACAATGAGCTCAAGCTTGTCCCTCAGCAGTAGAGACTGGATGGTATTGAAGGTGCTGGTGAAATCAAAGAATGTGATCCTCACAGTGCTTCCAGGCCCCTACGGGTGAGAAAGAGCTCAATGCAGGAGGTAGATGATTGCGTCAGCCACCCCAATGCCAAACTGATAGGTGAACTGTAGCGGCTCCATCGACATTCTCACCAGGGGGCGTAGATGGGCCAGTACCAGCTTTTCCAGTGTCTTCATTGGGTGCGATGTCAGCACCACTGGCTGTTGAGGTCCTTTGGTTTTGGCACCGGCACCGGCACCAAGCAAGATGTCTTACACAGTTGTGGAACTCTCTCCAACTCCAGGTTCAGGTTGAAAACATGCTACAGAATCCGACAGCATTCATCTGCACAGGCCTTGAGGAGCCTGGGGCTGATCCCATCCGGACCTGCCACCCTTCTAGCCTCCATCTTCCTAAGCTCTTTTCTCACCTGGTCAGTAGTGAGGGACACGCCTTGACTCAGGGGCAGGATGCTTGGGTGGGAGACAGCAGTTGGAGGTGTGAGTAGGGGGAGGGGCGAAGGTAAGGGTGTGGATTGAGGGGCCACACCTGCACCATCGGCTTCACAGGGAATGATAAACACAAGGACATAGGGTCTCTTCTTCAAGGATTACGTATTACGTATTTTTCCCTACAAGGGATTAGTGAAGTACACATGATAAAAAAAATAAAATAATGAAAAAAAAAAAGAGAGGGGCGACGTAGCGCAGGAGGTAGAACAATCGTCTTTGGAACCGAACCTACCTGATGCCCCGCTTCTCCTAGTGTGTCGAAGTGTTGTTGAGCAAGACATTGAACCCCTAACTGCTCCTCTGGCACTGGTAGACGGCAGCCAACTGCTCATGGTTCATCCTTGATGGGTTAAATGCAGAGAACGAATTTCCCCACGAGGGATTAATAAAGTATACATTATTATTCTAAATTACTGACTTATTACTATTATGCCATAAGAAGACCTCTAAGTAAAGAATTCCTTCCGCTGTTTGAGAAGCACCGCACAGTCCTGGTGGGTACAGTGTGTTTCATGCAGAAATTAATGTAGCCAGTGATGGTATCTGTAATGCTGTCAAGAATAAACTGTTCAAGATATAAGCATGAGGCAAAGTAGTTTACAGAAATCGGACAACAATATTTTTTCTTTTTTTACTTCTATCATGTTATTTAATGAGACAGCCAAGAAACGATAGATAAATTGGCCTTCCTTTTTTTTCATTCCCTTCATATTATCAAACCAATTACAGATTTGCTTACACATCTGTGTGTCTGTGTTAAATTGTACCTGGAATGCCTCAGGTTTAAGCCATTTCACATCCTGCAATCCAAGCAAGTCAAATGTTCAAAGTATCGGAAGCGGAGCTTGTGTGTGTGTGTGTGTGTCTATTTATTCAAGTATTCTTTTTCCTCATTTGAAGAAATTAGGCATTTTCGATCAACATCTTTATTCTAATTCATTCTCTCAGGGTTTGCCATTTGTTTATATATTTTCTCAGTGAATGTTAGTGTGTGTGTGTGTGTGTGTGTGTGTGTGTGTGTGTGTGTGTGTGTGTGTGTGTGTGTGTGTGTGTGTTCTCATGTACAAAGGGGTGCAATACTGGATGGCAGATCAGCCTCTCACAGCTGCTTATCTGGTCCAGGTGGGTCATGGCTGATACCTGCCTGAGCCACACAGAGCAGCTAACCTGGAAATTAATGTTTCACATCAGCAACCACCTCTCTCTGCTCCATTGCAGGAAAGCTCTAGAACGGTGAACGGGGAATGCATGTGTGTTTGTCTGTGTTGGTGTTTGTTTGGTGGGGTTGGGCTGATACATGCATGTGTGTGTTTTGTGAAACTGCAAAGTAAGTTTTGTTTTTGTGTGTCACCATGTATCATTCAAGTACACACATGCTTTGTAACAATTTGCTTTTTACATAGATCTCAATTTGTCCAAATGGATATTGTATTTGGAAAAAGTAAGAACAAATGAAGTGTCATGGAAGCCCATTATGGTCTTAGAATGGGAAGGTTAGGGTGTCTGAAAGACCTCAAGAGATTATAATATCACACGAAAAGAAGCATATGTCATATAAAAATCTCTCCACCGAGACATTATTGTAAACACAAGACAGCTGCAACTGCCAAAGAGGATTGAATGACCCAGGTGGTATATTTACTTCAGAAGAAGAAAAAAAACAGCTAGGAAAAATGTGTTTACTGGAGCTCTCCCAATACACCTCATAAAGAGTTGGACTTCAAGGTCTGAGTGTCGCATAACCCAGATTCTATGATTTTGTTGAAAGTGTACACAGCTGTGCCAATTGGACTATTGGTTATTGTTAAAGGCTCCCTAGAAATTGGAGGTGAACTGAGTCACAAGTATTAAGTACAATGTCAATTACGTAAGTGGGAAAAGTTCGTACTGTTTTCAACAGTTAACCAAATATTTGTATGTCAAAACAAAGCCTGACCAAGCCATCTGTAAACCCACCTCTCGCCCAATGATAAGTGGGATAGGCTCCAGCACCTAGTTCCTATGGGAGTGAGAATGTGTTTCCAGCCCCTGAAGTACCCTTAGTGCAGGATAAGCGGTGTAGATAATAAATAAATAAATAAATTCATTCATTAATAATGATTGACCAGTGCTTTAATAGCAACCAGTTTTTGAAGTAGCTGTGGTCCATCAGTGTTACGTAATTATGGGTATTCTATGTGGCTAATATACCGATATAGAATCACAATCTGCAATCTGAATCACACATTCCTTGTTCTTTAGTTGTAACGTAGTTATAAACTGTTTTTATATTTTGCACCCATTACAGCAGAATAAAAGCGAATCACACTACCTGTGTTGATTATTAATAAGTTCTTTGGAAAATTGTAAAAACAAATGTAAATAAAGATTTTACACAAAACTTTACTTTTTGCAGAGATGTAATTGCATCAAAAGAAACTGTAGTTTCAGTGCAAACCAAAAATATTTCTAATCATACAGAAAATTAAGTTTACCCATGGCAGAGCACAGAAAGTAAAAATCAAAAGACCTTTGCACTGCGGTTATACTAATAGTTACTTTTGATTCTACCATTTTCCCAAAATAACTTATAATGGCTCCATTATCATCATTATATTGTCACTAGGAAAAAAAAAATGTCTAATCCTCCATAGCAGGAAGTATGTGGCGGGAAGTATGCAGCTTTAACCCTGGGATAGAACTTGCAGACATTCAGAGGTCCACTCCATCACAATTTGCATGTCTCTCAGTGGAATAAAAAAAATTAATACATTTCTCAGACTTATGTCCAAGTTAACTCAGAAGTCAGAGAATGATTTCACCAAATCCTGAATGTCTTTAAGGGACCTATGGACTTCAGTGGGATGGTACTACCCATATGATTTGTTTGAAAAGCAGATCATATGACAAATTCAGATTATCAATGTTCTAAGACCATGCCCGAGTGCTAGGTGGAGCGTGCCTGGTCTGAAGCACTTAAATGGTGATAACTGAATGATAACGGTCATTTAATGGAGTGATAACATCTGCAACGGGTGGCTGGATTGGTTCCATATTTGGAGCTGGCAGGGTAATATCAGCATTGGTTGCCTGATGCTGATGTGCATTGTACAAAGGGGTTATCTTGTCCTTGTCTTGAAAGCTGACATTTGTTCTCATAAATGCCAGCACACTGAGGCCAGGTAGGATTAAGTGACAAGAAGGGTGCTTGCATTCTATGTCCTCCATTTGCAGACGAGCCTGTGTCTCAGTATTGCTTGATTTTAGTCTGTGATGTTTCTCTCTGCCCTCTCCGATGCTTAAAAATTATCCCTGATACCACCCAGGATATGCTTCTGTTATAGACAGGATAAGATATTATAGTCTTAGAATCTCACCATTAACGTAATAGAGGTATAAATGTGACCTTTCCATTTGTTCTCAGTTTGACATTTGTATTTGCTGTCTTTGCATCTTTGCAGTGATTTCAGTGACAAACAGAGAGGGTTTGTATGTCCCTTGCATGCTTTCATATGTGTTTACACTGTTATTTTGCTCATTACTGCAATGGTGAGCAAGGAAATCAGCAGTTTATCTTTATGTTTTTTCTCAAACCTTAGAAGGTGTCATCTCTCCAGCTATTTTTCTGTGTCTTGTACCTGGCACTTGTTTTCTTTTTTTCTTTTTTTCATTTCTGTACTTCAGTCTATGTGCAGAAGTTCCCCGTTTCCCTCATCCCCACTTACAACTTTGAAATACAAAATACCTACCTTGTTCCTTGCAGTACATGATGAAGATGTTTGATTGCTTAAAGTGAAGAGCAACATATTTCATTAAGGAGCCTCTGTTGTCGAAGAGAATGAAAGTTTGTGTAGGACATTGCAGGTGAGATGGGGGGGTGAGAGGGCTGGGGATGGGGGGTGGCTGCAAAACTGATCAACCAGAGCAGCTGTGATTGCCCAGTTCTCCCTCTCACTCTCCCTGTTTTTTATGCTTCCACTGTCACCCTGTCTCTTGCTCCAGATTGAACAAGGAGGTCAATTGCCAATTTGCCAGTGCCATTGTCTTTGTCGGGAAACAATATTAATTTTGGGTAATTAGGACCTGAAGCTAATGAGAGCTATAGATAATAGCTTCATTTATAATCCATAAAACAAGTGTGGCGTGTTACGGGATGAAACAAGCTGTAAAGGCAGCAGTCGGACATCAGATTTAGGCAGCAGTGTAGCAAACAATCTGGAAACATGCATTTAGACAGCCACATGTCCACACCAACGACTAACTCTCACTGTGTCACTCACTCTCCTGTCAATCACACATAATGGCACGCACTGCATTCTAGTTCTGTAGTGGTTATCTCAAGCACATTTTTAAATCTATTTCTTTAAACAGGCTTCGCTGTCTCTCTTCATATCTCTGTCTGCATTTCTCTTGCCCCACCTCTTCCCTGGGTTTCCATGTCCCTCTTTCTTCTTGGCATCACCCATCTGTGTCATGGTAAATAATGGTGATAGGTGATAGGTGATAACAACAGAAGACAACCACAAGTATTTTGAAAGACAAAACAGAAGAAAAGAGCGAAAGAAGAATGAATAGGAAGACAACCAAGGGGGTAACAAAAGTGGAAACAGACGAGGAGATGTGTAGTTTGCAGACTAATGGATTGGATCAAAGAATGAGGAACAACATTAAATTTTGAGGACATGATCCACACAGAGACAAGGACATAGTGGCCAAATTGGAAGATTTGTATAAGTGGAGGTTCACAGCAGATAGACATAACTGAGTAAGAGAGGAAGATGGAGTGACTGCCCATATAGATAAAGTTGAGCTGGACTTGGCCTGGCATGCCGAATCATATGGTAAAAAGGGTCGAATTAGACTAGACCACAAGCAAACATGACTCTGTCCATTTTAGGGGGAATCCCATTCTACACCAACATTCTTTTTAATAAGATAAAAAAAATATCTCAGTGCCATAATTACGTTTGCATGCAACTGATAAATTATTTGTAAAAAAAACAAGAAAGATGGTCAAGTTTCCAGGTTTGTTGCTAATTCTGCCAACATGTAAGAAAACTGTAATTGAATAATGATTTCTGTTTGACAAACAGAATGAGGATTGGAACAACATTTTGTTTACTGTCCCTGTGCCCCCTGTGCCTGTGAAAAAAAAGCAAAAAAAAACATCTGTTACTTGGAATTTCTACTTGAGGCTGCAGAAACAACAGTTTTCTCTGTCAATGCAAATAAATCAAAGCTGACTTGTTTGATTTTTCGCTTGCTTGCATAAAAAAAGCAACACCCTGAGCATGGCATCACAGTAACATGTGCTGCAAGAGGAAAACAACATTAGGAGTGAAGATATATATATTGAGATTGAAGAGGGAGCTGGGCCGGAAGGCGAAGCTCTCAATTTACCAGTTGATCTACGTTCCTACCCTCACCTATGGTCACGAGCTTTGGGTAGTGACCGAAAGAACGAGATCATGGATACAAGTGTCCGAAATGAATTTTCTCCACAGGATGGCCGGACTCTCCCTTAGAGATAGGATGAGAAGTTCGGCCATCCGGAAGGAACTCGGAGTAGAGCCGCTGCTCCTCCGCATAGAGAGGAGTCAGATGAGGTGGCTCGGGCATCTGGTCAGGATGCCTCCTGGACGCCTCCAGGGGCAGGAATTCCAGGTATGTCCATCGGGGAGGAGGCCATGGGGAAGACCCAGGACACACTGGAGAGACTATGTCTCTGGGCTGGCCTGGGAGCTCCTTAGGGTCCCCCAAGTAGAGTTGGACCATGTGGCTGGGGAGAGGGCATTCTGGGCCTCCCTGCTCCAGCTGCTGCCCCCGCAACCTGACCACGGATAAGCGGAAGAAGATGGATTGATGGATGGATAGATTGGATATACTTTTAATGAAGAAAAGCATTTTCAAATGCTTCACACAAATAATAAAAATAAATGCCCAAATGTCAGCGGACAGACAAATTGAGAATATAACTGGCTCAAACAAAAGAGATCTTAGACGATTAATGTTGAATTTGCTTCCAAAAGAGGAAAAATCCACAGGGAATTCTGAGTGGTCTTCCATCATCACTTCATCCAATAATCCACATCATTAGTACTAGTTTTGATCTTGTAAAAAAGAAATTTGAAGTTTGCATAGAAGTTACTGATATTTTTGTTAATTAATCTTCCTCCTCTCTCTCAGGTGAGTTTCCAAAAACTAGGCAAGGATAGAGAGATTATCACCAGATGCTGGAAAGATTGTAAAACTAATCTTAGTGTAATGACTGCAATTAGTACACCTTCGTATGTTATTTAACTATAAATTCAGGAATATGAATATTAATTACATTCTGTCATCAAGGTGAAAGGCTACATGTTTCAAAATCCCTCATATTTGTTCACTGACAAATCCTGACTGCATTCAATCTGAATTAAAGTCAAAAAAGAAAAAAAATCAAGATTGGTATGAGACCACAGTTTCCAGTTTCAATTAGTCAACCAGGAGTTGGTGTGTCTGAACTCAGGTCAGAGTCAGGGCCCAATCCATTAGAGATTGCTCAGTAAAGTTTCCAAAATAGTGACAGATATGCAGAATATTTGATCTGAAATGCATATGTACCTTTCATGTGTAGGTTTCTGCACAGGTTTCCTAATCTAAAATACTTTAATATTGTCATCCCATTAACTTCACCTCAATGACAAGGTAGGTGCCTGATCATATATATATATCATACAAGTGAAAAGGACAGTTAAGCAGAATGCATTAGCCAAACAGTTTTCTAACTAGCTGTCAAAAATAGGTGTTTCTGCCAACCAAGAGCTGTAGGTCATTTCTATGTTACCAGCCTCATTCTTGACCTCAGCACCTACCATTCTTCAAACTGCAGAAGCACAATAATGGCCACAAAAATGATCAACCTTGATTTCACTAATACCTGGGCCAAATGATAAACATATAGACGAGAGACAACAAAAAAATAAATAAAAAGCCACTGGCAAGGGTATTTTGTTTCAGTGTGGCTGTGTTTGTCTCTGGCCTCTCAATAAAGCTGGCATATTCCATTACCTGACAATGATTTAGATCACTCTCAGGTAATAGTCTGTTAGTGGTGAGGTCACCAGCAGGGTAAGGTAGAGGACTGGGTGGATGCACAGTGTGTGTGCAAGTAACACATCACGAGAAGGGGAAAAACTGAGGTGAGCATCAACTGAATCCAAAGAGCAAATTATGTAGGCAGGACTAAAATTTTAAAATTGGAAGGTGTTGCAAAGTGACAACCTATTCGGCATGCTGGAAAAAGTGGTGCAGTTTTGGGTGGCAGTTTGTATTTGGGGCACTTGTTTGTGACAATGACAGGCCAGCCTGGCTCAGCCGTCACTCAGGAACTCTCAGTAACACAAAGCCACCTTTCCACTCCAATCAACGCTGCCCATGTCCCTCTGTCTAGCCTCCACATGCAGGTCCAAACATGACCGGAAGATGACAAAAGAGAAAGAAAATCATGGAAAATGGTGGAGCTTGGGGGAGAGCACAATGATGGTAAGATGGAATAGAAAATCACAAGCGCAAAGAGCTCTCCTTTTCGATTGGAGAATGAACAGATTTCCATGTAAATTTGCAGTAACAGATCTGCCTCTTCTCTTGAATGGATGGGATGACTGTCCACTAATGACTTCCACTGTCGTCCAACTTTTACAATGTGATTGGTTAGTCACAGCCTTGTCACTCGCTGTTTGCATCATTTTGGCATTTGAGTGTATTGGAAATCCAATCCTTTGCTGGACATCCAATCATATGTCTTATCATCTTCTGTTCACTTTTGCCTTACCTAAATCACTCCAGTAGTAGAGAAGAGAGAGAAATGAGAGATGCCTGGATATCAGTCTACTGCAAATATACCAACTTCATTAATGTAACTCATCATTTATACTGTCTTTGATTTGCTTAGAATTAGTTACATATGGGTGGCGCAGTGGTTAGTGCTTCGGCCTTGCAGCAAGAAGGACCCTGGTTTCCTCCGGGTTCTCTGTTTTCCTACCACAGTCCAAAAACATACAGCAGGTTAATTGGATAAAATATTGGGAAAATTGCCCCGAATGAGTGAGTGAGTAAATGGTTGTCTGTTTTTATATGTGGCCCTGCGATTGACTGGCAACTAAATATAGGGTGGACCCTGCCTCTCGCCTGATGACAGCTGGGATAGGCTCCAGCATCCCCTATGACCCTGAGAGCAGGATAAGCGGCAAGCGATGGATGGATGGATGGATAGTTACGTATTAAAAAATACTAAAGCACAGCAGAGAGCTAAAGGATACCAAAGCAAAACTTAATTGATTCATTTTCTCTCATCTCAAAAATATGTATGTAAACATTTGAATTGTGGTTCAAGTCATACATCCAGTTTAGTTTGAAGGATTCACAAGAGGAGGTAGGTGCATTGTCCAGTCTTTTGTTCATTCTGAGAATTCTTTACTTATCATTTTGATCACATGACTCTCAATACATTTTCAGTATGCTCACTATATGATAGCCAAGTGTGTGTTCGTGTTTGCCATTACTTGACTTTCACACCCTATAAAATATTTTAAGCGTATCTTATTATGTCTGAAAACTTGGAAAAATTTTAGACATGCACATTTAGGATGTTAGGTTCAGGAGGTGTGCATTTCTCACAAGAATGGTGGAGGTAAAGGTAGAAGGGATTCTCCTCTGAGCCGTGCAAGATTTAGTCATAAATCTGGTGGATTAATACACAGCGTCCCAAGGACTCTTGTGCTACGTGTTGTTGAAACATAGGAGTCACTTAAAGCCAGATTCTAGGCACTATTTATCATCAGCTCCATTCACATTGTGCTTATTGGCACACACAAACTCTGACACACACAAGGAAGCGGTGACAAAATGGATAAATGAGAGAAAAATTTGATAAAATGTGGTAAAAACCCTGTTTTGAAGGAGCTATAATGTAGGATTTCTTTGTAATAAATTTGATTTTTAAAGAGTATCACTTCCCCTGGAGAACTCGTAATTTCTATCCATTTTAAACAAGTCCATTTCACTCATCTGTAGCTGCTGTGTTGATTTAAGAATGTGTTTGTGGAGTGCAATTCTCACTATCTTTCTTTCTATCGTTTTTATTGCTGGTCATCTAATTCAGCGGTCCCCAACCTTTTTTGTACTAGGGACCAGCTTTATGCATGAACCTGTTTCCTCGGACTGGTTAGAGGCGTGGGGGCTCAAATAATAAAAACTGTTGTCAGTTCACAATATTTGTGTCAAAGCAGTTTTGAGGGTTTCATAGCTTCATTAGCTAGCCGTTCACTGCAAATATTGCATAGCGGGCACAGAGCTTGTGTATCTCCTGTTGGGATGAACCCATAACCTAGATAGGAATCTTGATATTTTCTTTTAAATTCAGCTTTTTACTGGCAGTCTGCGAAGCTTCTGCGGTCTCATCTTTTGTTCAATTCCTCTCAAAAAAGGTCTCCTGCGACTTTTTTTTTTGCCTCATTTTTTTTCAAGGGCTAACTTGTGGTAGCTGATGTGTGAAATGGCATGACAGAATTAAGTGCGACAGTAGGGCGAAGGCGGAAGCAGTTATTTTTCAAAATAAGATACGGAAGGTCTAATGAAAAAACTATAATATGTCCCAAGAAAGATTTTCTTTGCAGACTGGTACCAAATGATCCGCGGACAGAGGGTTCGGGATCCCTGGTTTAATTGACCTCCCTGGGGAAAATATTTTATTGCCACTCTCCATAGTGGTTTTCAATCTCTTGGGAAAATGAACTACCTGCATGCATCTTCTTCTCTCCCATTAAAGATGCCCCCTGAACACATATACCTATCTTTGTATGGAAATGCAGATCCAAGTGCTCAGTGTCTAGCCATAACACTATTTTCCTTCCAGGTAAATTTGGTGGTTTATTTTCACATTGAGATGGATTCTCTCTAAACAATAATACAGCGCAATGCTTTGATGGCAGCGAAAGATGAGTGATGAGTTTATTTCAGTTCATTTCCATTGCATTTCCAATAAAGGAAAAAAAAAACTTAATTTATTGTGTTTTTGACTGAAGTTGAGGGTCCACGTTAATGTGGACGCCCCCAGGATTTCTTTTAAAAAGATAAGCTTGAAATAGAGACTTAAATCCTGTAATAGAATCTGACTTGTAAATGGCCATCAAAGTGCTCACTTGACCGATCCATGCAGATGGCAGGATTTCCGGTTTGTTTTAGATATTTTACTCAACAACAAACAAACAAATTACATGGTCAATAATTCATAATTATGAAATGAAGCCTCGTCATATTACAATGTAATATGCAGATATGAAGTAATACTATATTAAGTAATGATAACTATTCAGTATAATAAAATGGTGCAGCACTGGGATACTTTGAAACAAAGAAGGGCTTAATAAAAGAAGTTAAACCATTATAACCGACTTCATTATAGAAGTAATAGTTATGTTTCTTTTTTGACATGAAGAGAGGAAGAGGCACATCTTAAATGAGAAACTTACAGGGAAACTGATTGAAAAACATTCTGTAAGTAAAATACCGTGTATAGTTGAGGTGATTTCGGCTGAGATAGAATACGACCCTGCAGCGCAAGTGTTGTGGTTGAACATGTGCTGCTACTCTTCTTACTTTAAAAGGCAGGTGTTGTCACTCCCACTCCCACAGTGACTTTGACATCTCTGGTTGTGAGTTTCAACTGAAATGTTTTGCAGCGTTCAGAATTGTCATCAACTCATTTGTTTGCATGGATTTGACGTCCCTCAAAGCCTTTAAAGTGTCCGAAAAACATAGAAGATGGTGATGGTTCACTTGTTCAACATGCAAAGATGTGGGCATAGTGGCTCAAAGCCAGTGGTGCAGGCAGAGAAAAAATGGAAAAGCTTGTTTTTTTATGGTAAGAAATAAGTATTGAATATAAAGTTGTATGCATATGCTAATTGCCACATAGATATGAGTATTTTCCATTTGGTGGTTTTACTTTTTTTAAGCAGCACTTAGACAGCTTGGGGTATTTTGTGGAACTTTAATCGTGTGTAGAGACTGCATTCACAGCTGTTTCCAACTAAATACTGCTGAGGTCAGCAGGTAGACTGGACGTGACTTATCTCCTTTGAAAGTGACCTTTTTTTATTGCAGCTAGCTCCCATTGAAAATAATCCATGAAAGCTCAAATACCTGAGCTGTAGTTTTACCAATACAGTGCACAGTTTTAATCAAGATTGAAAAAGTTATTCTTTTTTTTTTTTAAATAAATAAATAAAGGAGCCAACTCTGGGCATGAAGGCAAGTCACTGTTCCTGATTCCTGTTGTTATGGTAGGACGCATCTTTTTTCCTCATTTTGTATTCCAGCAAAAAAATTGACATCTGTTATCAACTTCAAATGACTGTAGGCCTTACACAATAAAAGACACACCTAGAATAGAATAGAATGTGCCTTTAATCATTCGACAGAGGGAAAATTTCAATCCGTACCTCGGAAAGTGGACAGTGTAAAGGCATCAGACAGCTAGAATCAGACAGCAACTGCTTATAACAGCAACACAAGTGAGTTTATAGATGAGTGGATGTTTGAATAAATGAATGAAGTCTATTGAAAGCAGAGCTTAAATAGTTGAACTGCGGCTGGAAGCAAGGACCTGCAAAATCTCTCCTCCACACACTGAAGGAGCTGCTCAGTGCTGCAATGGTTTTGTACATAGGGTGGGAGACATTGTCCATCAGAGCTGACAGCTTTGCTATCATCCTCCTCTCTACCTGAGTCCACGGGACAGCCTAGAGCTTCAGCAGTTTGTCCGGTCTCTTCCTGTCAGCAGTTAACAGGCTGTTGCTCCAGCAGACCACTCCAAAGAAATGGCTGATGACAAAACAGTGTCTAATAAGGTCCTCAGGAGAGCCCCTTGCACTCCAAAGGACCTGAGTCTCCTCAATAGGTACAGTCTTCTCTGACCCTTACTGGAGAGACCATCGGGTTAGTTTTTCCTGTGTTTAACGGGGGGCAATTTCGCGGGCACCAATCCACTAAGTCCTATAGCAGTTCTCTGTCTTCCCGGTCATCCTCATCCTTAATTAACCTGATGATGAGTCACCTGAGAACTTCTGCAGGTGGCAGTTTTCAGAACTGTGCATGAAGTCCGCAGGGTGCAGGGTAAACAGGAAAGGAGCCAAGGCCAGTCCCTGAGGGCCCCCTGTGCTGCCGACCATCATGTCTGAGACACAGTTCTTGACCTCACATACTGTGAGTGGTTGTTGAAGTAGTCCAAAATGAGCTGAGGTGATTGTCTACAACCATGAGCTCCAGCTTGTCCCTCAGTAGCAGAGGCAGGATGGTGTTGAAAGCACTGGAGAAATCAAAGAATGTGATCCTCAAAGTGCTTCAGGGCTCTCGCAGGTGAGAAAGAGCTAGAAGATGATTGCGTCATTCACCCACTGCAAGGCTGGTAGGTGAGTGTAGCGCGTCTGTCGATGGTCTCAAGCCTTTTTAACAGCAATGTGTAAACAGCAGATCAATTCAGTAGCATTTGCATCACATTTGTTAACAGGACTTGTTTCTGCCTGCATTTCTATCTCAGTCTTGTTTGAGGCTTGGTGCGGAAGGTGGGGTAACTGCACTGCAGCTTAGAGTAACAATCTCATCATCACAACTGGTGGTGAGGGCCTTATGTTCAGTCTATAAAGTGAAAACACACAAGCTATAAAGTGCAGAACAAAATGCAGCACTATATTGAATGAGCTCATTCTGTCAGTTAGTACAAGACAGTATTTTGCCTGCATGTATTTGTGATTGATGTGAGCTAATGTGGCTCCAGTGAGGTTTCAGCTTGGCATAGCTGATGTCTTTGAAGGCTCTCTTTGTCAGTGCTAGCCTGAGTGACATCTCACTGACATCACTGACTCATCAACCTACTGAGGCTCAGTGGCTCACTACCTCAAGACAAATCATTATGTATTAATAAAGAACATGTAAATATCAAAATGTTCCTGTCCTATCATCTGCTCAGTCATCTTTTCCCTGTGTTTTTTTATAGCTTGATAGTTGGCTTAGGCCTATATACAACATAAAATTTAAAGCAGTATTTCACGACATGCCTGAAATTACAGTCTTGACAGTTCCTGCCTCACTGAATCAGCACTCAGATGAACGAGGGGTCTGAAGATGTCATGGACATAATAAACAGGGTTTAGGCCTAAAGCCCCTTCTCTTTCTAGAGCCTGATGCCCCAGGGCCAGTCTGAGCTGAGTTCTTTTCTAACTCACATGACTCCTATTGATCCAGCAGGGATTGATGTCCTCGAGAGGCTGATTTACAACTGCCTACCCACTTACTTTCCTAAAGGGGTGGTCAGAGTTAAACGTATGGATACTGCTGTGTGTAGACTGTCAAGTCGTCCTACTTTTGTTTTGCTATTTCTCCACCTCTTCTTCTTTCTTTCCATTTCTGATTTTTTTCTTTATCTCTGTTCCATTTTAGCCCTTCTCCAATGCAGTAGCAAGTTTGTTATAATCTGTATACTTTTCTACAGCCTTTGAACAAATGCTTTTGATGATGGAGTGCATTTGTTATGTCACTCAACATTTTTTTGCCTTCTCCCCTCCGATTAAATGTGTTGGGATACGGCTGCTGCTGCTGCTTCATGAGCAGCAGCCGTGCAGGAGTGAACTCCAGCAGGTGTGAGCCATTAAGCCTCAACGGGTTGAGAATAAGAGGAGCCGTTTCCCCAGCCCTTCGGAACCATATTGTTGCGTTGCACCCCCGCCCCCAGCATGTCATACCCCTACCTCGCAAGGTTGCCTTGGTCCCGAGGGCTACATTTCGCGGCTACCTCCGTGAGTCCTCTCGGAGTTCCCTTTGAGTTCCAGCGCCGTCCAGCCTGGCCTTCCGAGCCGACCTTGCCCCTCTGACTCCCTCGGCTCCGGAGACAACCCAGACCCAGCACAGCCCTCACTACTTCAATAAATTCCTTAACCCCTTATGTGCTGTCATGGAGTATCCTTGCATTTGAGTCAGAGCTTTACACAGATCATGACAAAATGTTGTGCTCTGTACTACTTCCTTTATTGTACAAATGGTTAACACTTTTGCCTGTCTTTTCATTTCACACCTTTTAAACCTTTAAAGATTGCAACTCCTAACATATTTGAACCCATGAGTGCTGCCTTTGTTTTACTAGTACAATGCATGCTGGGTTGATGACGTATAGAGGTTGCTTGTGTTAGCTTTGGCTTTCTGCAATTGTAAACTTTTAATTTGTATGATATATATGGTACTAATGCCACATTGTACAACTTTTGGGTGCTTTATCAAGTCCAAGAGAATTAAAGGGTCTTGATGCTAGTCTACACAGCTTCACGAAGGATAAACTGAGAAGAACAGAGAGGGAAATTGCTTGTGGACGTACTCAACTTCCAAAGGACCGTGTGTTCTGCTTCTCTCCTGATGCATTTAGCCAAGCTAAGCTGCTGAAAGAGCTCATTGGTGCTGTGAGTTTTAAACAGACCAAAGCCAAACGCCATGCCTGCAGTTGTCTTTCACAAGCATACAAAAAGTCCATGGGAAACATCAAAGCCCACTCGTAGAAACACCATAGACAGGAGACGCTGGATGTTCTTCTGCAAGGATGTCAACAACCCGCTGCTGCAGAAGTAGCATCTTATGATGAAAGACCAGTTAGTGGCACGATTACGGAGGAAGTCACCGGGTCAGCAGTCTGTAAGTCTACAGTGAACAGCCGATGACAAAAAGTGGGGCTGCTTTTAAAAGATGCCCTTTATCTGTAAGCATAGACACGCAGTTGCCGTACGCACACCAGCAACTTTTCCGCAGCTTTGTTCATCTTCATTTTTAAGCTCATTTTGACGCCTGTCTTCAACGTAATTCTCCTCGCTCAAATGGAATGGTCGCACAGATTAGATATTTTTGCACCATAAAATGAATCAGACCGAGCTCAGGTCAACCTGGTGACGTAACTAACCAGAGAGCGTTGCGAAATAAACAATGGTGGTCTATGAGTTAATTATTTTGTTCGTACAAACTACAATATGTTGACATTTTCTAATCTTTTTTATGTCGCCTTTACAAGTATTTATCAAATAGGACAATAACGTCTTTGTAACTGGGGATTCCTTTAAGTTCTTCCCATTAGTCTGAAAGGTCAGTTGCTCAAAATGAGTTTTGTTTTAGTTTTTTTTCGGTTCTAATTGCCTCTTGCTGCAAATATCACCTTTTATTATATCCTATTACAGGTAAATTTGATACTTGAAATTATATATATATATATATATTTTTTTTTCTCTTCCTTTTGTCTTTTCCTTTCAACCTTCTCCATCTAACCCTATTCTCTGCATCCTTATCCGTCACATCAACTAACATCATATCCTCTGTCACTACATCCATAAATCTTCTCTTTGGTCTTCCTCTCGCCGGGCAGCTCCAATTCCAGCATCCATCTACGAATGTATTCACTATCCCTCCTCTTTACATGATCGTACCATCTCAGTCTGGCTTCTCTGACCTTCTCTCCAAAACATCTAACATGTGCTGTCCCTCTGATGGTCTCATTCCTGATCCTATCATCCTCGTCACTCCCAAAGAGAACCATAACATCTTCATATCTGCGACCTCCATCTCTGCCTCCTGTCTTTTTGTCACTGTCATGGTCTCTAGACCATACAGCATCACTGGTCTCACCACTGTCCCGTACAACTGTCTTTCGTTCTGGCTGATAGTCTTCTATCGCATTGTAACCCTGACTCTTTTCTCCACCCATTCCAACCTGCTTGAACCCGTTTCTTAACCTATTTTCCACACTCTTCATTGCTCTGGACTGTTGATCCTACTACTACTACTACTATAGCCAACTGCCCTTTCTGGGGCTTAGGCCGCCAACCAGAGTTCTCCAAGCATCTCGGTCCTGAGCCAGCATCTGAAGTTGTCCACAAGTGTAGGCCATTTTCTTAGCATCTGCGTCCCAGTCTCTGCACCAGGTGTTTCATGGTCAACCTCTCTTTCTTTTCCCTTGGGGGTTCCACTTTAGGGCTTCATCTCAATGGCAACTTGTGCGGTCTTTCCAGCTTCAAACATGATCTTTACGGTCCATGTACCGATGGTGGTTGTAACCCTGGTTGAGAGGATGATTTTTGGCATAGTGGCTTCTGGGTGCTTCCGGCTTTCACCACCCTGCGTCATAAGTCCTTCTGACGAAGGTCCATCTTCTCCCCTGGGCGGGATATCATGGTTTACTCTTGTTTGCGTATCTGTAACAGGTAGTGTTTTTTGGGGTGAGGTTGCTAGCCCCATGCCCAACCCCCAACCTGGAGGACAAGGGGTTGCCTTTTGTTTGACCTTTAACCCGAAATGTACCCGGCTTGGGAAAACCTACAAGGTTTATAACGCCTGCCGGTATAGCCTCCAGGGTCATTGAAGTACAGAAGCCTCCACAACATGGCAAGGTAGCAACACAGAGGGAGGCATTCTTTATTGCTCTGGACTCGTGACCCTCTTTATAGGCATGAAGCCATATTGCTGCCAACAAATGCTGACTTCTGCTCTCTGTCTAGTTTCCACTACTATTTCCCATAACTTCATTGAATGGGTCATCAACTTTATCCCTCTATAGTTAATGCAATTCCACACATCGTCCTTATTCTTAAAGATGGGCACCATCACTATTCTTCTCCATTCCTCAGGCATCTCCTCATTCTCGAGGATCCTGTTGAATAATCTTGCCAGAAACTCCCAACGCTGCCTCTCCTAGACACTTCCATACCTCCACAGGGATATCATCAGCTCCAACTGCCTTTCCATTCTTCATCCTCTACAATGCCCTCCTCACATCGCTTTTACTAATCTCTGCTGGTTTGTGGTCTACAATAGTCACCTCTTCTACCCTTCCCTCTCTTTCATTGTCCTCTTTCATTAGCTATTTAAAATACTCTTTCCATCTTCCCATCACTCTTCCAGCATCTGTTAATACATTTCTCTCTATCCTTAATCACCCGGACCTGCTGTACATCCTTTCCATCTCTGTCTCTCTGTTTTGCCAACCCATATAAATCACTCTCCATCCTTACTGTCGTACCGAGCATACAAGTCATCGCACACCCGTTTTGCCTTTGCTGCCTCTATCTTTACCTTATGCTGTATCTCCCTGTACTCCTGTCTGTTCTCTTCCATCCCCTCAGTGTCCCATTTTTTCTTTGCTAACCACTTTCTCTGTATATACTCCTGCACTTCCCCATTCCTCTATCAAGTCTCCCTATCTACTTTCCTTCCAGACGACACACCAAGTACTCTCCTACCTTTCTCCCTGGTCACATTAGCTGTAATTGACCACGGCATGGCTTTACCTTGGCAAGTGCCACTCTCATGTCATTTTCACAGCAAAATCTGTTCCTTTTCTTCGTTTTTATCTTTAGCATCCTCGAAAAGGATTGCTCGCAAAGATATGTTGCAACAAATAGTATAAAAAAATCCATGGCTTTTTTAGCAATAACTGGATACTTGCCCATTTGTCGACATCAAAACGTTGAGAGCGTTGTTATTCTGAAGAGTTGCTGTTGAGCCTGGCTCTGATGAATTTCTATGATTTCTTCAAGGTATTCATCATAGACATCTGCAGTCTCAACAGCAAACGTGAACGGCTGTCTCACCCATGCTGGATATGACTCTCTTGTAGGGAAATATCCGTCGAGAGACTTTGCAAGCTCATCTAAGTGCGTGGCAATTGTTTGCTTAAGTTCCGTGGATACAGAAATATCTCAGATTCTAGACACATCTTCGATCTTACTTACACAGTCGTCCAGAAGGGGGAAGCTTGTGAAGTTTTGGTTCTCTGTTCGTCGTTTCCATAACAGTAGCTTTTTTTGAAAAGCCGTCAGGTGTTCTTCCGCTTCTATGATATTGACTCCAGCACTTTTGTAGCAATCTGCATGGCAGTGTTGGTGCTCTTGCAAAAACAGGGCTAATTCCACACGCATGGCAAAAACACGATTCAGGACCTGTTCCCGGGATAACCACCAAACATTACAATGGTACAGAAGTACCTCGAATTCAGAGCCCATTTCTTTACACAGCTCACTGAAGATACGGTACCTCAGAGCACTATTTCGCACATAGTTCACACATTCCACCACAGTTTTTAATACTTCTGCCATTTTTGGAGGCAAGGCTTTTGTTGCCAACAGATGCCTGTGCAGAATTCAATGCAGTTCAATTCACAATGATGTGTGGTGCATCGGCTTTTACTAGCACGCCAAAACCAGACTTTCTTCCCAGCATGACTGGAGCTCCATCCATACATACTGCAGAAACCATATCCCAAGAAAGATTGTTGTCCCGAAGAAGTCATCCACAAGCTTCTTCACACTGGCTGCCTTAGTTGTTGTAAGAGGCTTACAAAATGAAAAATCTTTCACATAGCGCACAAAAGCAGCAAGCTGACTTAGATTAGAAACATCTGTGGTCTTGTCGAGTTGAAGGCTGAATTTTGCCGGGCTTGAAATCAGATCCGCGACTACTTGAGCCAAGATGTCTTTCCTCATGTCTTCTATTCTGTCGTGAACAGTGTCATTTGAAAGAGGAATTTGGGATAATTTACCTTTGGCCGCTGTTCCGAGTATCAGATTCACCATCTTTAATGCAGCTGGTTTCACAAATGTTCCACCAATGGTGTGCGGCTTGCCCTGCTTTGCGATCAGGTAAGCAACTTCGTACGTTGCTGTGAGGATCGGTTTGTTAACGGGTAAAAATCAACAAGCAGGCAGAGTGGGCCTTTCATTGAATCTGGCTCTCTTCACCTTGAATTCAGCAAGTGTTTTGTTCTTGTATTCTCCGTATTAAAATCTTAACAAAAAAAATCACAGAAGTACTACCACGACTACTGAGCGCGCTAAATTCCCCGCAGCACTGATTGGCCAAACAGTGTAGCATGAGCATCTGCAGCCAGTAATGGCCAAGCTGGTCATGTCATCACGAATTTACACGATGATTCTGGTGTGTCCGTACAATTCGTGTATTTTTTTTTTTTTTTCATTTAAAACCAACACTGAAAAATCGGGAATCTAATCGTTTTTTCGTTACCCGTTTTTTCAATCTGAAAGAAACAAAAAATAAATGCTCTTGTTTTTCTTATTTATCATGAATTGTTCAAATTGAAAATGGAGAAATCAGATATCAGACACCTGATTTTGTTTTTTGTTTTCCCATTTCGGATCGCTACGGTCACCCAGAAGTAGTTTTACGTGGGGCCTCGCAGGTAAACAAACGGGTCGCATCTGAAATCCCCACGTAAAACCACTTCCGGATGGAACATTGCTGTCTGAAAACGGGAAAGCGAAAAACAAAATCAGGCACCCGATATCTAATTTATCCATTTTCAATTTGATCAATTCATGATAAATAATTATTTTTTTGTTTATTTCCATTTTTTTATTGTTGGATTTAAATGAAAAAACGAATTAATAAATAGTACTTCCGTACCGTTGCAGCGGAGGCTCTGCCGAACCCCTGAGACCGGCTCACCGAATCCCAAGGGTTCGATCGAACCCAGGTTAAGAGCCACTGCTATATACTGGCCCATTTATGTATATATATATATATATATATATATATATATATATATATATATATATATATATATAAATGTTGTCAACAACAGTGGCATACTAAAAAAAATAGTGCATATTCTTAGCACATTACTTGGTTTCACCCATAACCCAAAAATTGATCCACAAATTTCGAGTCAGATACGCAATGCCAAATTTTCTTGAGTCCGTGAATGCATATTGATTTTCAACTGGTTTCTTTCAACTGGGTCTCAGGGTCGCTCTTAATCTTAGATTTTTATTTCAAGATTCAAGGTTCAAAGCGTTTATTGTCACATGCATTGGTAGAAATGTGTTTCCCTGTACAGTGAAATTCCTACTTTGCAGTGCATTAGGATATGAGTTGATAAGAAATAGTGATGTAAACATTATTATGAATATGAACAATGATGGCAGTGCAATGAGACATTTATTGCTTATGTATGTATCTTTATTATATGAATTAGATGATGACGATCATTTATTCATTCATTCATTTTCTATATTACTTATCCTACACTGAAAGTTGCGGTGGGGAGCTAGAGCCTATCTCAGAGGCAGGGTTTACCACGGAGCAGTCGTCACAAATAGACATATAGATACAAATAGATACAACCATTCTCTCGCTAACAACTAACATTAATTTATCATTTTTAAACAATTAGGTCATTAAAGCTTTTGTGTGGTATACTGTTGCCATTACTTTACTGGTCCACCATTTAATGAATTAATTTTGATAGTTACCTTTACCTTTGGCAAACATTATACCAAACATTACCTTTCAAACAGGAATGATAAATAATTGAAAGAAAAAAATAAATTAAACAGTTACCTTTGGCCTTTATTGCTTTGTGAAATTTATATGGTGAACACAAATCCTTGTCAAAAAAAAAAAAAATGTTATCCAGTCCAGTCCAGTGTTTAACTGATACATGAAATTCGGAAACCCATTTCTCTGAATTGTCTGCATACAAGATGTTCGCCAGGCTGGACAGGTCTTTGGTTGGGATTCATAACAAATTTGAAATTTGAGTGGCTCTGTGGTATTCATGTGATTGCCTTGATATTCAGCAAACGAAATCATACCATCCTGTAAACAAAATTGAAATGATCTGTGAGAGAACCTTCGATTGCCTGTGTTTACATGAATGCTGAGCTATATGAGGGACAATGCCCTACTGATGCAACTGCTCTTATTTTTATTTAAGCGTCTCTCAAAAAGATGGCATTGTGAATATTCTAGAAGTTACATTGACAAGTAACATTGCTCTGTATAAGATGACTTATAGGGATATCAGCCATTTTAACGCAGCAGTTTCAATTCCCCTTATCACAATTTACCCTTACTAATCGCAAATACATTTTCAGTGTGCCAAGTCATACTAATCCATCCACATCAGCACCCAGTATATAACTTAAATCCAGTAGTGGTAGTCATAGCAGTCGCAGCAGTCATAATAGTAAACATATTACTTGTAGCAGCAGTAACAATTTTAATAGTATTTGAACAGAGGCCTATGTCATTGATGTAACTTTGTCTTACTACAAATGTTTTTAGTAAGAATTATTACCGTCATGGATGGAATTAGTCCGAGATGACCAGCTCTAATTCATCACTTGAGTGCACGCTTCTTTCTCTATATCCAACCTCATGGACGACAGGGCCAGAGGGAGATGGCGGAGGAAAAAAATAATTTAGTATTGATGGCTATGAGGTAAAATACTTAATTTGCACCGTCTTCAACCAAATTAAAACTCATATTGAAAGTAGCAGAATTTGCATAAATCTCATTAAATACATTGAGAGGGGCTCATAAATCTTTATATTTATTAGTCATTTTGCTGCCCTTTTACAGAAAATGAGGTGTATTAATAAAACCAGAGTGCTGTGTGATTGCGAGGCCTAATTGGTTGTTGTGTAAAGCTGTTAAGTGGATGGGTGACAGGCTTGATTTGGTTTTGCTTCCCTTCCATTGTCCAAAGAGTCAACTGGGAGGATGAGGGATGATGAATATTTGGCCGAGTATTCTCACGTGCTCTTTAGATATGTTTTTGATCACTGTGTCTACCATTGAATCCACACATGCACACCTTCAATTCTCTCTCATTACTTATGTTATTCATGGTTCATTTTCAACTCTGTGTTGCACAGAAACATCACATTGCCAACAAATCAGAATTAGATGTTTTATATTGAAAGTCATAATTAGGTTTCATTAGGGGTTTGCTGTTTGTTTCATGTTCACCATGAAATAATATGACAAAAGTGGATCATCATGAGCAAAGAAATATAGAGAGCAAAAAACTGACTTCAAAAGGATATCCTTGCTTTTAGAGTAAACAATCAACACATTTTTTTGACTTCAGGGTTTGACTGAGAATCAGTGGAGACAGAGAGAGATACAATGTGGATAGAAATGTGAACATGTTTAAATGAATGAGGACTTAAAAAGTGGAGATTTGTATAAATGCAAGGAAATGTATTGCCATCCCTTCCTTAATCCATTAGAAAGCATGTTCCTACATTTTAGTAATGAGTATGTTAATAACATGCATACAACCAACAAGTAATAAGCTATTCAGTGGAACTGCATTGTTAGATTCTCTCTTACTCTGTCTAAAAGGTTCATCAGTGGCCCAGCTGAAGGCAACAGATCCTGAGGAGCAGCCCCTGATGTATGGGGTTTCAGGGGAGGAGGCAATGCGATATTTTTCAGTTAACAAAGATACTGGTGTTGTCTGGCTTCGGCAGCAGCTGGACCGCGAGGTAAATTCAACAGACACACATGATGCATATTATCAAAGCAAAAGTGATAGTCACGGTAATTTTTTTATAAGAGATACTTTGTATAAAGAACCTTATCACATAGTGAAAAAAATGCCAAGGAACACATGATTTTAAGTTCAGAAGAGCATTTCGTGTCCACTTTTCTCACTGAACTTTATTCATGATATGTTTATGCAAAGTTTATGCTGATTCTTTTCTTTGTGTCTATCAGACAAAATCAGAGATGCAAGTTGAATTCTACGTGAGTGACATCCAAGAGGTAAGGGGAAGATCAGCGCTATGTTCATAGTTATGGCATCCCCTGTCACAAGCTGACATCTAGACATACTCGGACCACATGTCACATAGACTCATTCTCTCTCCAGCCTGTCATCTTGACAACTGGCGCACACAATGTACTTTAGTTACTGATATTAGATACTGATGTTAAACCTTAGAGTAATCTGTCAAATAGTTGCCCAGTATCCTTCACTCTGAATGTTGGTGTTGTACAGCGGATACAAGTAGTGAATGGGTGTGTTGGAGTGATTTGCGGAATGTCTTTCCTCCATCAGGTTGTCAAAGACACAGTAAACATTCAGATCGGTGATGTGAACGACAATGCCCCAATCTTCCACGGGCAACCTTATACAGTACACATCCCTGAGGTAAGGCTGAATGCAACTATCTGTGTAAGGTAGCTGTAAGGTTTGATTTAAAAATCTCTCATGATCATGTTATAACTTATCGTGATCAACCTTCCCATGCAGAAGGTTTTAATTGAATGGCAATTCATTGTATTTTATATCAAATAATACAATAAAAGGTAAGACACTGCATAAGATTTCTCTCAACTGACATGGATGTTTTGGTTAAATTTGTTGGTGTTTTTGATTGTTGCTGTGGAAATGGTCCTCGTTTTAACATTTTTTATATCCTCAATCCACGGTGCTCATGGAGGAAAGAAGCAATATTCACTGCTGCATATACCTCAGTTTCTGTTCCTCTCACACTTTGCAGCCGTCTATGTCCTCTGTCTGAAGCTGCTATGTCCTTTTGGAACGGCTCACTGCTTTCCATCTTTCTCTCTCCTCTTTGCCCTCTCTGCCATCTAATCCTTGATATGAAATAATTGCCAGACTGGAGTGGAAGACTTCAAAAAGGGGCTAAAATCTACACAACCAAACACAACCACACCTTTACACATATCTAGTTGTGTATATATTGAGCACCTTCCCTTTTTCTGAGTCCAAATCTTCAATTTGTTCACTGTTTTTTGTTTTTTCTTTCTCTCTCCAATCTATAAAGTAAAAAGCAAAGAAACCAAAGAGAGAGAAGCTGTTTAGCCTGGACCACCACCCAAAGAAGGCTTTTTGGTCCCTTACCACTAACCACTGCTTAGTTGGTCACAGGATCTCCAAGCTCTGCTTACAAAAGCCCTAAGTTCAGGTCCCTGAAAGCCATCAAACAGACAGTCGTTTGATCCTCAGTATTATTTTGTCAGTACCCTTGTGAATTCTTCACCTCCCATGCCGAAAGACGTAGGCTGTTTTATCCGACACAACTGGACGTTGCAGTATATAAGTTTCCTCTGACACAAACAAATTCATAGCCACTTCTCAACACTAAAAATGGTTTCACAAGAAATAGCAACACTATGTGAGGCTAATTTGAACATAAACACATTTTCTAAAGGCACCTGTTAGGGTTCCCAATCATCCAGATCGTGGTCAATTGTATTATGCCAACTGGACTTAGTTTCTTCCTTTGAAGACATATCACAAAGAAAGGAAATTAAATCATTTAGTCAACTGCTTTTTTACGTGCCATAGTAGAGATACATACTGTCCCAATAGCTTCACAAGCGAGAACAGCAAACATCAAGTGCATTAATTTATTAGATGGAATTCTAAAATATGTGGGATGACATACATGAAAGAGACAGAGAAGTGACTGATAGAAAGTAGTTCCATGTAATGGGCATGAATACCAATAACAAGGCACAAAACTGATTAATCAAAGCCAAAAGAAGGAGAGACTAAGCACTAAGTGATGCCGATTTAGATAAGGGAGGGGGCATGTTTAGGAGGGCCTGATACAACGCTGCTTTGTGCACATGAAACAATGTGAGTGGCAAGGTGAGCAGTGCAGTGAGGAGAGAAGGGGAGTGTGTGTAAATGTCATTTTAATTTGTAGAGCCATAAAGAGGGTGAAGGGGAGCAGGTGGGCTGCTGACATTCCCTCTGTCGTTGCTAATGAGCTTACCAGATTTACAGAGCCAAACACTCAGCCAGCAGCAGAGAGTGGATAGAAAGAATGACAAATATCATCAGAACAGCAGATTGGCAATAACAATAAGTCCATTATTTGATGAGATGATCGTTTAAAGCTAGAACATAAGGAAACTATTTTCACTTTCCATAACCATAATCTGTGGTCCCTATCGCCAGACTCTGTATGGCAAACTCAAAGAATGTGTAGTGTATAGTGCCCATGCCTGAGTATCTCCAGAGTCATCCATTAGTTCAATAACAACCCCCAACACCCAACCACCCCCTGACTGACTCTCACACTCCCCCAGGGAGTCAGCCTCTTTGCCAGTGCTATTGATAATAACATCTGCCAAACATAACTTATTTTCAAACCGTTCTCTGCATGGGCCTTCTCTGCGGGTTCTATATGATGTCCCAGGACATAAACACTTCATTTCCTTTTCGTTACTTCTGATTCTTTGATTTTTTCCTTCAGGGTCAAACACCTCTGTCATATATTCTGTAGCATTATACACCTGCAATGATGCTCCAAACAGCTTTAGCATTGTTGGATCACACATATTTAACTTGCATAGATTTAAAAATGATTATCAGACATTTTCCATGCTCAGTTCTAAATTACCTGAGCAAGGTACACCTCTGTTTTTGGCCGACTCATTTATCATAGCTGAATAGAATCTGGATTTCTTCTCTCTTTCATCCTTGTTCCAATGCCCATACTCATTCTCACCTAGATACGCTTTGCACTGGAATGCTGTCGATAGATAAGACTATAATGATGCACAGAAGATTGTATAGCCAACTTCAGGCCAGCTGGAATGCAGCAGATTTAAAATGTATTGGAAAACCGGTAGACAGGCAAAAGGCATTGAGTGATAAATATCAAAACTTCATCTGTTTACTGTCTCTCAGGTTTGTCAGGCAGGTGAGTAGGATCAATTTTCTATCATTCATATCTCGATGTCCCTCCTGAAACCTGCATTAAGTTCTGATGAACTACTACTGATATTGGAACTATGTTAAAACCAAGCTCCCCAAGGTGGAAGCCACCTCAGTAAAAAGTCAGATTGGTAAATATGTCTTCTTTATGAAATGTGTTTTTGAAAATTGGCTGTTCATGAAAAATGGGATTTTCTGTTGTTTGTTGTTAGCCGACAATAAAAAAAATAATATTAAAGAGATGTAAATGTTATCAGATGGCAAGCCTAAATATTATACATAAAGTCAAGTAAAATGTATTTATATAGCACCAAATTACAACAGAGTTGTCTCATGTCACTTAACATTTAAAGACGGTATCGCCCATACTCTTTAAAATGATTTACAGAAACCTAACAGCCGCCCATGAGCAAGCACTTGGGCCAACTACCTTCAAATCCTCTCTCACTACGTCCATGAATCTAGACCTCCTGCCTGGCATGTCCAATTCCAGCGTCCGTTTACCAATATAGTCCCTATCCCTCCTCTGTACATGACCGAACCATCTCAGTCTGGCTTCTCTGACCTTCTCTCTAAAACATCTAACACGTGCTGTCCCTGTGAAGGACTCATTCCTGATCCTATCCATCCTCGTCACTCCCAAAGAGAACCTCAACATCTTCATCTCCGCTAACCTCCAGCTCTGCTTCCTGTCTTTTCTTCAATGTCACTGTCTCCAAACTAAACAGCATCGCTTGTCTCACCACTGTCTTGGACAGCTCTCATTTCATTCTGGCTAATATTCTTCTATCACAAAGAACCCCTGAAACTTTTCTCCAGCCGTTCCAACCTGCTTGAACTTGTTTCTTTACCTCTTTTCCACACTCTCCATTGCTCTGGACTGTTGACCTTCAGTACTTGAAATCCTCTAACTTCTTAATCACCACTCCCTGTAGCCCCACCGTTCCACCCAAGTTCCTCTCATTCACATCCATATATTCTATCTTGCTGCGACTAACCTTCATTCCTCTCCTTTTCCAGAGCATACCTCCACCTCTAAAGATTTTCCTCTACCTGCTTCCTGCTCTCACTACAGATCACAATGTCATCTGCAAACATCATGGTCCATGGAGATTCCTGTCTAACCTCATCTGTCAGCCTGTCCATCACCACTGCAAACAAGAAGGGGCTCAGAGCTGATCCCCGATTAAGTCTCACCTCCACCTTGAACTTCCCTGTCACACCTACAGCACACTTCACCACTGTCTCACAGCCAGCATACATGTCCTGCACCAGTCTAACATACTTCTCTGCTACTCCAGACTTCCTCATACAATACCAGAGTTCTTCTCTCGCCAACCTGTCGTATGCTTTTTCTAGGTCTACAAAAGCGCAATGCAGCTCTCTCTGACCTTCTCTGTACTTCTCTATTCGCATTCTCAAAGCAAATACTGCATCTATAGTAATCTTTCGAGGCATAAAGCCATATTGCTGCTCACAAAGGCTGAATTCTGCTCTCAGTCGAGTTTCCACTACTCTTTCCCATAACTTAATTGAATGGGTCATCAATTTTATCCCTCTATAGTTACTGCAATTCTGCACATCCCCCTTGTTCTTAAAAATGGGCACCATCAAACCTCTTCTCCATTCCTCAGGCATCTTCTCACTCTTTAAGATCCTGTTGAATAATCTAGCCAGAAACTCTACCGCTGCCTCTCCTAGACACTTCCATACCTCCACAGGGATATCATCAGCTCCAACTGCCTTTCCATTCTTCATCCTCTTCAATGCCCTCCTCACTTCACTTTTACTAATCTCTGCTGGTTTATGGTCTACAAAAATCACCTCCTCTACCCTTCCCTCAATAATTTTCCTCATTCATCAGCTCTTCAAAGTACTATTTCCATCTTCCCATTACTCTTCTAGCATCTGTCAATACATTTCCCTCTCTATCCTTTATCACCCGGACCTGCTGTACATCCTTTTCATCTCTAATTCTCTGTTTTGCCAACCTGTATAAATCATTCTCTCCCTCCTTACTGTCATACCGAGCATACAAGTCATCGCCCACCCTTTGTTTTGCCTTTGCTACCTCTATATTTACCTTACTCTGTATCTCCCTGTACTCCTGTCTGTTCTCTTCTGTCCCCTCAGTGTCCCACTTCTTCTTTGCGAACCGCTTTCTTTGTGGATACTCCTGCACTTTCTCATTCCACCACCGGGTCTCCATATCGACTTTCATTTCAGATGACACACCAAATACTCTCCTAACTGTCTTCCTGATCACAATAGCTGTAGTTGTTCATTCATCTGGAGGCTCTCCCTGACTACCCAGAGCCTTTCTCATCTCCTCCCTGAAAACTATACAACACTCCTCTCCTTTCAGCTTCCACCACGTTTTCCTCTGATCTGCCTTTGTCCTCTTGAGCTTCCTTGTCACCAGATTCATCCTACAAACCACCATCCTATACTGTCTTGCTACACTCTCACCTACCACTAGTTTGCAGTCACTGATCTCTTTCAGATAACCTCTTCTATACAAGATGTAGTCTACCTGTGTGCTCCTACCTCTGCTCTCATAAGTTAATCTATGTTCCTGTCTTTTCTGGGAAAAAAATTATTCACTACAGCCATTTCCGTCCTTTTTGCAAAGTCTACCACCATCCGTCCCTTTACGTTCCTATCCTGGATACCAGATCTGCCCATCACATACCCATCACTTCTTCATCACCTCTATTACCTGCACCAACATGTCCATTGAAGTCTGCCCCAATTACCACTCTCTCATTTCTGGGGATATTCTACATCAATTCATCTAATTCATTCCAGAACTTCTCCTTCTCCTCTAACTCACATCCTACCTGTGGGGCAAAACCTGCTCCTAAGTTTCGTGCCTTACTACCTGTCCACCAGGTCTCCTGGACACACTCTTATGAAAATTACTGACCCCTTTCTGCCATATGACCCCCACCTTAGCAAGTTATATATATATAACTTAGAATTATTAATTTCCACCGTTTGCCACCATATGCTTGAAAACAATGAATAATTTGTAATATAATTTCAATGCCTGCAATAAACCAGACACAACTTTAAAAATAAATGCTAATAATAACATGTCATGAAAAATATAATGAATAAACAAAAACACACACTCGCATAGACACACACACATGGTACTCTAGATGTTGAGGCTTGCCCATAATGAATGGAGTATCATCTTGTCTAGTCTCTCCAGTTGTGGAACTAAATCTTGTGGTTACTGAGCTGAGTGGTGCCTGCTTGATAGGTGCAGGTCTAATAGAGAATTCACTTGAGAATATAAATATAAATAAAGAAAGGTGGTTAAATGAGAGGCAGTAAATACTGACTGATATCAGGCAACATTCATACTGTATCACTACTGTGCCTTCCTTTCCGCTTTTTGTCTGTTCCCGTCATTTTCCATCTGACCACCAGATGTCCACATATTCTATACAGTTATTCTCTGTTTTACTTTTAAATTATTTAACAAGCATTTTACTCCCCTGGCTTTGTGTAATCCGAAGACTATTTTGTGCACACATGTCCGCCAATGTTTATGTTGCCCAGAACCCCTACTTCATTATCACTTGATATCTCACCTACATTAAATTCCTGCTGATGTTTCCATGTGTAGCTATTTCCTTTTCCTATACTCCTTTAAAGAATGGCTCACCAGGGATTTTCATCCAGTTGGACATTTGTTTTTGTTTTTTTAAGAGTTTGTGTCATTCTGTCGTTGTATTTTGGATTCAATATTATTCTGGAATTATTCTACATTCTTTATGCTTATAACAATAAGCATAAACATTATAACTTGTAACCTTCTTGAGCGTATGAAGTGGCAGCTTTAGACGTTGCAGATAATATCATTTAGCAAAAAGCAAATCAAATTTGTAAATCAGTAGACAGTAGATTTTTTTCCCCCTTTGGCAAAATACTTTAACTTGTGCGTGGAAGGATGCCTCAACAATCATTTAATTTGAAGAAAGAAATATATTGAAAATGTTTGTTGGAGAGGGCAGTGATAATTCTCCCTTCTCCGTTGTTCTACTCTCACACTTCTTTGCTGAGTCAGAATCTATTTCTCCTGCTGGTAGGACCCAGCCAATGTTTGAAGTGGCAAACCTGCATTTTTAATTCCTTCCATTTTAAAGTCAATCAATCATTGGCCAACTCAGCACCTGATGCCCTGGGGCATGGTCTGAAGAACCATATGGGGTTGTCAATCTTTAGGGTAGTTCCCTGGCTTTCTGGTATGATTATACTGGCAACAGGTTCATAGGGAAACAGAAGCTAAAATGCAAAACCAAGGCTCATATTGTCATGAAACGCTGGAAAAAATATATGTAGGCACATCTACCCATTTCTAATGGCACCCAAAAGCATAGGTTGAGTGAAAAGCAGCTTTCATTCTACAAAGAATTATCTTTGCTGGGGCAGCTGTGACTCAGTTGGTAGAGTAGGCATCCCTCAAATCGAAGGGTTGACAGTCTGCATGCTGAAGTGTCCTTGGGCAAGGCACTGAACCCCCAGCTGTCCCTAATGGTCTGGTTAGGGCATTGACTAGCACCTCTGCTGTGTGTGAAAATGTGCAAACAGATCTAAAATGCTTTAAAGCAGGGTATGAAAGCATTTATGAGAGGAGACCATCAACTTTACCAATGCTTTTTGACACAAGAAGTAACAGCGGAGAAATGTAATATTTTACCTGTGGTGGACACAGAGGGGCCAACAGCCCATGGGGCTCCCCACTCCACATGGTACCCAAGGCCGACGGGTTGTGGCGCCCCTGCGGCGACTTTCGTCGATTGAATAACGTCACTGCAAACGGCCGTTACCCCATCCCCCATATTCAAGATTTCTCAGTGTGGCTAGCAGGGGCCAATTTTTTTTCCAAGATGGATCTGGTGCATGGTTATCACCAGGTGCCAGTGCGCACGGAGGATGTGCCCCGGCACCCTGTTTGGGCTTTTCGAGTTCCTGCGCATGCCTTTTGGCTCAAAGGGTGCCACTTTGACCGGCCCTCAGTTTCCAGGCCCAGCCTTCCACTGTTTCCTGCGATCTTTTGTACCGGCAGGGCTCATGTCGGCCCGTTTCATGTTCATGCAACACGACGCTCACCGATCGCTTCTTCAACCCCCATACGACGGGCCATTCCGGGTTCTTGAGGCAGGCGCTAAGAGTTTCATGCTGGACATGGGTGGGTGTAGAGAGCGAGTGTCGGTCGATTGGCTGAAGCCAGTGTACAGGGTGGCAGGTGAAGGTCATCTCCCGGCCCAGGTTCTCCTCCGGGATAGCCCTCCGTCCAGAACCCCAGCAGCACCTTCACGGGCCCAGCGTTCGGGGCCCCCGGCTGTTCCGACAGAGGAACACTGCAGCCGTTATGGAAGGCTGGTCAGGCCTCCCGTGAAGCACTAGTGGGGTTTTCAGTGTCCCTTCTGGGTGTTCGGGGGGGGCTGTGTGGTGGACACAGAGGGGCGTGGTCTCTCACCCCACGAGACTCGGGGCTGGGGGCGTGGCTTAGGTCTGTGCTGTATAGATGTGCACCCCGGAAGTGTTCCGGGGTTGGTTAGTAGTTTGGTGGTGCTCATTGATAAACGCAATCTTTGCATTCAAGACTCCAAGGATTTGTCCTCGTTTATTCCTTGCCGAGCGCCACATAACATTAGATAACTAATTTTTCCAAGGACTGTCATCACTTCAAGGTTTTGATATCAATACAGCTATTTAACAAGAAACAGGATTGAAGTAAAAACTAAATATTGATTGATTAGGACACATATATGTCAGTATATGACCCAGGCGATTCAGATGTCAGCATTTTAAGCTGGAGGTAGCAGAGATCAAAATGTTGAGATTCTCTTTGGGAGTGACTAGGATGGATCGGATCTGAAATGAGTCCATTGAAGCACTTGTTTGATGTTTTGGAGATAAAGTCAGAGAGACCACACTGAGATGGTTTAGACAGGAGAAATGGTGAATATCTGTGCAGAAGGATACTGAGGCTGGAACTGCCAGAGGAAGACAAAGGAAGAGATTAGTGAAGGGGGACATGAAGTTAGTTGATGTGAGGCAGAAGGATACAGAGAATATGATTAGATAGAGGGAGATGATTCGCTGTGGTTGGAGCAGCTGAATAGAAAAAAAGTAAAAAACATCTTTGATAGTAGAAATCCACAGAACCAGAAATTTTCACAACATCAATATGGTAATACTTTTTATTATGTTGAGTTACAAAGCATTCATAAACCATAAGAAGATACTTCATTCTGCGTTTATAAACCATTGTTCCGGATATGAATCACTGATAGCAAGTAGAAGATAACATAGTTGTAGATAATTTATTATTGAAGAAGAAAAAAATGTGTTCTTTTTGTTCTAAACATTGGTTTTAAACAGTAAGAAATGTTTAGTTCAAAATATTTGCAATGGAATTGGTTCCTTTTCCTTGTGTATAAAACTGAGCACCAGTCTTCTCTAAGGCAACATCAAGGCAAAAAATATTGTACTGGATATGTAGATATCTAAACAGACCTTTTGACCTTAAAATTGGAGGTAAGTCGCTGATTAGCTTGTTAGTTTTGCTGCACTTAGCGCCGTTGTTTGCGCATGCGCGTTGACCTAACTGTCGGAAAAATTCAGTTGTCATCTGACTGGCTGCCTTGTATATCAATCAGGTGATGGGCTGGATGATAGGCTGACGTCCATTTTTTTAATGTCATGCGATCTACCAATACTACCTTTGCAATCAACTGGTAGATCGCGTTCGACGTATTGAGCACCCCTGGTCTACACAAACCACATGTGACTGGTGTGAAACTGTAAGAATTCAAATGTTCAAGCTTGAAAAAAGAAGGTTCTTTGATACCAAGAAGCAAGTGAAAATGGGTGAGACAACAAAATTTAATATCTTCTGTCTCTTCTGTCTCTGCATACCAGGGCCGGTTCATTCATTTAAAGCCCGAGAGATTTTTGCTGTTTATGTTATCAATTACAAATCCTTCCCATGACCGCAGCCTCCTTCTCATTGTCTTTGAACTGAGCTTAGATACTATCCCTCACTTTTAGTAAGCATACATCTTATAATGACCATTATCTTTTAGTTCAAAACGGGAAATTTCAAAGGAATCTGGTGCTTTCTTTCAATTAAGAAAATGGACTTATTCAACCACTGAAGCAATGCATTTCCTTAAGGTGTGGCATGGTCACTTCCTTCACTTGGGTGACACAGTTCAGGCAGTGGAGAGCTGAGGACCCTGCTTCAGAACTGGTTTATTATTAACAACCCAGGTTTTTTTTTTTGGGAATATCAGTCATGGATGGATTTTGCCACAAATACCGAAATAAGTCAAATCTAGTCCCTGAGAAGCACTTTAGACTCTTTTTCTTTAATATGTATTATTAGATACATGTGTAATGACATTTCGTTGACATTTCTATAGACATGCATAGAAAAGGCTTAAATTCCACTTTGGTTGTCATCTCTGATAAAAAAATGAAATCCAAATATACTTTTGTCTTTGAAATACCAAAAAAAGATTGATGGTTTATTTTTTAGACCCCGATGATAAAGACAACAAATGGACCTGGTTTTCCCTTGCACAGATGTGGGTCACTGCCCCCCCATCCGGAGCCAATGGAGGGGGCTCAATGACAAGCGCCAGAATCAGTGGGGCTTAGCCGGGCTCAGCCCAAAAGGGCAACGTGGGTCCCCTTTCCTTTGGGCTCATGACCCCGAGGAGGAGCCACGGGTGTGATGTGAGCCGGCTGGTTGCTGAAGAGGGGGACCTTGGCGGTCCCAATTACCTTATGATCTGAACCCATGTGGTGTTTTGTTACTGGACTTCTGGACTTGTCATGGACTTCCATAACAAACACCATGTTCAGACATACAGACATAAAAGTGTGCACACATGTACCTGGCACCACCACTGCTTAGGCCACAGTTCAATGATCCACTTTCCTAGTTGTGTTGTTGGACTTGAGGCCACATGTTCTGGACACTTGTGTGAAGAGAGGGGCAGAGCTGTCAACTGGTCACCACATGGTAGTGAGCTGGCTCCGATGGTGGGGGAGGATGCCGGTCAGACCTAGCAGACCCAAACTTATTGTGAGGGTCTGTTGGGAAAGTCTGGCATAGTCCCCTGTCAGAAAGAATTTTAACTCCCTCCTCTGTGGTGGTTGCCAAGGCAAAAACTCAGGCGTTGGAGGAGTTTGGAAGGGCCATGTGGAATGACTTTAAGAAGGTGCCAAGGAGATTCTGGTCCACCATCCTGTGGCTATGAGAGGGGAAGCAGTACGCCGTCAACATCGTGTGCAGTGGGGATGGCAGACTGCTGACCTCGACTTGGGATGCTGTGGATCGCTGGAAGGAATACTTCCAAGGCCTCCTCAATTCTGACAACAGGTCTTCCAATAAAGAAGCAGACTCAGGATGGACTCTCCTATTTCAGGGGCTGAAGTTGCAGAGGAAGTCAAAAAGCTCCTCAGTCGCGGGGCCCCAGAGGTGGATAAGATCTGCCCTGGGTTTCTTAAGGCTCTGGATTTTGTAGGGTGTTCCTGGCTGACACGCATCTGCAGCATCGCTTGGAAGGCAGGGGCAGTGTCTGTGTAAAAAGGGGGATCAAAGGGTTTGCTCCAATTACAGAGGGATCAGCCCCAGCCTCCCTGGAAAAGTCTACGCAGGGGTGCTGGAGAGGAGTGTACAACGTTTCATTGAACCTTGGATTTAGGAGAAGCGTGTAATTGTCACCCTGGCCATGGAACAGCGGACAAACTCAGAAGCCAGTCTACATGTGATTTGTGGACCTGGAGAAGCCATTTGACCATTTCCCACGGGGAGTCTTGTTGGGGCTGCTCCGGTATGTAGTATGGGGTACCGAACCCTGTAATATGGGTTGTTTGATCCTTGTATGATCAGTGTCAGAGTATGTACAGTGCCACGTTGCCGGCTGTAAGTTGGATTTGTAGGATTTTGTTTTTGATCCAGTTTGGTGGCCTCAGGATTGTATCTCTGCCTTTTGTGGTTCTGGTAGCTTCATCGTACCATGATCTGAAGCTCTCTCTGGAGCCAAATGTGAAGCAGCTGGGGTGAGCATCAGCAGCTCCATGGTTCTCAGACAGAAACAGATTGAGTGCCTCCAATGGAGAACTTCAAGTATTTTGTGGTCTTGTTCATCAGTGAGGCAAGGATGGGACAGGTGATCGACAGGTAGATCGGTGTGGCATCCGCAGTGATGCTGAATCTGCAATAGTCTGTCTTGCAGAAGAAGGAGCTGAGCCAAAAGCCAAAGCTCTCAATTAACTGGTCAATTGTACGTTCCTACCCACACCTATGGTCACGAGTTGTGGGTCTTGACCGAAAGAACAAGGTCAGGTATCCAAGTGGCTGAAAAGTTTTCTCCGCTGGGTGTAAGGGCTCTCCCTTAGAGATAGGGTGAGGAGTGTTGCTCATCCAGGAGGGGTTCAGAGTAGAGTTTCTGCTCCTCCACTAGATGTCATATGAGGTGGCTCGGGCATCTGGGAAGGATGCCTCCTGGACACCTCCATGGTGAGGTGTTCCCAGCATGTCTGACAGAGAGGAAGCCCTGTGGAATACCCAGGACACGCTCGTGGGACTATGTCTGCAGGCTGGCCTGGGAAGACCCCTGGATTCCCCTGGAAGAACTTGACCAAGCAGTCAGGGAGAGGGAAGTCTGTGCCTTTCTGTGTCAGCAGCTGCCTCCGATCACGGATAAGAAAATGGATGGATTGATAGATGGACAGTTTATTTTGATCACAAATCAAACCCAGGCAAATGTCTGCTCAAGTGAGTTGTTAGAGAGGACATCTGGCCTATGGAATAGTGTTCCATGCATCTTTTACAGTCCAGCAGTTAATGCAACATACCCAGCCTGCGCATCAGAGGAGCTGCGACTTCTGATAGTAAATCACCGCCTCTCTTTGTCCTTTTGTCATTTACTTCATCCTGCAGAGCATGAAGAGCACCTTGTGTGCTACATGGAGATGGGTGCATATTTGTCAGTCAAAAAGGAAAGGCTTGCGTTAATGAGTGACCATCAAAAAGCAAGAGCAAACGAGAAAGAGAGAGAGAGGAGACAGGGCCATGGAGGAAGTAAGGTAAGAGAAAAAAACAGGGAACTACTGATAGAGAGGACCAAGATTTAAGGGGGTGGTGGGGGCCCCAAAAAGCCATTAAGATTTGATTCACGTATTCCTCACTATGAGAATAAATCAACCAGTCTTTCTCTCTCTACCTTTCTTTCAAGTGTATGGGTCCCAGCTCTGTGCCTTTATCTTCCCTCTCCCTCCCCTCTAATGTTCATTTGGTTTTACTGAAATAGAGAGCGCTGTGCCACTTTTTAGGCTCTCAACATTGTGTTAAAAGTTCAGGGTTTTTGCTTGCTTCTTTTTTTTCTTGGCTGGGTAATTTTAAACTGCGGCAACACCTACAAACATACACTTGTGCACATGCACACACACTCAACCAAATGAAGAATTGGCACATGGTTGAGTGTACATGATTTTGCTAGATTTCTTGAATACAAACATAAAACTTTTTCAATTTGCTCTAATCAAAATTGATTGGAGCAATTTGGAGTGTCTTCTCCACTTTTGAAATTGGAAGTGATGCTTTATAGAGAATTATGGAGGTCAAGAGAGGTGGGTGGGAAAGAAAGCATTACTGCTGACAATTTTCTCTCTTTTCTGTTGGGATCATAGTGTGTTTACTTAATAATAATAACAAATCACAAGTAGATTATGTAGTTTTTCTTTTATATTTGTTCTTACCCACAGCATTAAGACAATAAGAAGGATTTAGCCATTGAGAGTCATAGTCTGTTCTTACCCATCTCAATATGGTGATGGATTCCAATCGATGTTTAGAAGAGATCTAAAAACATTTCACAAACCACCAAACCAGTATACAGATAATGATACCCCCAGCCAAATGAGGTAGAGAAAGGAAATAAAAAAGGATGGAAAAAAAAGGTCTGTTTCTTGCCTTTCTTTTGTCAAAACAAACACCCACTTACAAAACACTTGGTTGTGATTCATTATGAAAGTACTGCATCCAACTCAACCTCGGCTGTGACAATGGCATGACTTGATCGCCTGGTTTTGGAGTGGAGGCGGGTTGCTGGCTGTGCTAAAAAAACAAAAACAAAAACGCTATAGGGCAACTAGGGCCGGTAAACAGTTTAATTGCAATATTGCACAGAAAGCATTCAGAAAGATATGTAGCACATTTTTTAGATCTCCATAAAAGATTGGCTTCTGCTGTCTAGTGGAAGCATTGCTAGAGCATAGGTAGCACTCAGAGGGTATACATCACTTTCTGCTTATAGACCTCCTTTTGTGAGATTTGACAACTGTCGGTATTAGTTTAAAGTTTAAAGGCAGACATGATGTTGTTACTTGATTGGAGGTAAATATATAGATGTATGGTTCTTCTATGGTGATAAAATCCTTTCCAGTGAGCCACTAATCTCCAGAAGAGCTATGGTCTCACCGCTGATGTATTGGTGGAGAACAAGTTTTACACTCCACTACGCCAGCGAGCAAACTTGTTTATGTGATGTGATTTTCCGTAGCTTGATCTTACATTATTTTCTATTTAGAACATCTGGTTCAGAAAAAGCGCAGTAATACATTTTATTGCAGCTACATTAAATCCCTTTTTAACATAGGTGGGATTTTTTACACATGCTGAAAATGATAAGCTTAAATGAGTTGATCATACAATATTATTAAATGAAAGAATAATCATAAAATATTTGTACAATCTCTTTTTTTATTATTTTCAAAAGCATGGTTGAATGCCACAAATTTCTAATTTTATGTGTTTGTAGTGTTTATGATTTGGTCGGTCTCCACCATGTCTGACTGGTAGCACTGTCAGTAGGACTCATCTCTGCATCATTGATCCATATAATGAAATCATACTTCCAATATTTTCTGATTGTAATTAAAAAATATTAAAGAAAAGTACTGTGTATTACGATATCATACTTTCATTGCCTGAATTATTTTTTAATTAGGGAATAAAGCTGTTCCATTGAAACTATATTTTCATTACACCAGTATATATATTGAAATTTCCCCACTGTAGGACGATATATAGGAGTGAATATGTTGAATATGTTGGTGGAAGGATACTGGGATTGGAGCTGCCAGGCAGGAGGTCTTGAGGGAGATTAAAAGGAAGATGTATGGACATAGTGAAAGAGGACCTGAAGTTAGTTGCTGTGAGAGAAGAGGATACAGAGAATAGGGTCAGATGGAGGAGGTTGATTCACTGTGGCGATTCTCTGGAGATGCTCCTGCACTTCCTCATTTCACCACCAGGTCTATTTACTTTCCTTCCAGACGACAAACCAAGTACAACCACTTCATCTTCTGCTCTGCCTTTGTCCTCTTTGCCTTTCTTGTCACCAAATTCCTCCTACCAACCACCATCCTATGCTATCTAGCTACAATCTCACTTACCACTACTTTGCAGTCACTGATGTCCTTCAGATTACTTCTTCTATACAAGATGTAGTCTACCTGTGTGCTCCTACCTCAGCTGTTTTAATATACCCTATGTTCCTGCCTTTTCTGGGAAAAACGTATTCACTACAGTCATTTCCATCCTTTTTGGAAAAAGTTTACCACCATCTGTTCTTCTATGTGTTTCTTTCCAGATACCAGGCCTACTCATCACTTCTTCATCACTTCTATTGCCTGCACCAACATATCCATTGAAGTCTACACCAATTACCAGTCTCACATCCAACTCACATCCTACCTGTGGGGCATAGGCACTAACAACATTGAGCATCACACCTTCACTGTCCAGTTTCAGACTCATGAGTCTATCGGAAACTCTTTTCACCTCTAGAACATTCCGAACAACCTCCTCATTCAAGATAGTTCCTTCTCCATTTCTCTTCCTGTCAGTACCATGATACGCTTCTGGCCTTGTTTCCTTTCCCCCTAGTCTCCAGGACACACACTATATCGACCTTTCTTCTCTGCATCATGTCAACCAACCCTCTAGCTGTCATTGTCCCAATATTCAGAGTCCCTACTCTCAGTCCCAGACTCTTGTCTTTCCTCTTCTGTCTCCTCATCTCCTTTTTCGACCCACAATCAGCCAATTTCCACTTGTACCCTGCAGGTTATTGGTACCAATGGCAGTCGTTGTTAACCCGAACCTTGACCGATCTGGTGTGAGATTCGTAGGTTTAATTTTCATTTACAGTTTTGGCACAAGTTCTATGCTGGATGCCTTTCCTGACACAACTCTCTGAGTTTATTTGTCAATGGTTCTGGGTCAGAGAGACACTCACTTGTTCCCCCCTGAGGCTGCATTGCTGATCATGTGATAATATTTCCTTTTATAAGCTTACTAGCATATTAGCTAATAAGTACACATATTAGATTAAGTGATTAGCTTATGAATGTAGACAGTGTAATAAACTGATGGAAAAAAAGATGAGTTTGGAATGTTTTGGAAGGACACACATTTTTTGATGAGGTTTTATATGATATATCCAGATTTGAACAGGACCTTTCAGATTAACTTAAAGGGGGAAAAAAGTTGACAAAATATCAATTTTGGATTAATTTCCAATTTTGAATGTTTACAATTGTTATTATTTGATGTATGTATGTGATTTTTTATTAAACTTTAATCTTTTTTTGTCCAATGTCTCTTGGGAGTATGAACTAAATACAAAAGTTACAAGTTCTTCTCTTTATATTTTGTTCATAATTCATCCTACTATGAGCAATACCAAAGTGTCCATCTGCCATGATCCTGTTTTGTTGTTTTGTTGTTTGAAATTTTGTCATGTTTATTTTCTTGAAATATTTTGAATGAATTTAACCATCATAACAACACATATTTTATTATGCCTCTTGGCCACGTGACGGAAGAAAAGTACAAAGAAAATATTTCTCCAGTTCTGTCTAAGAAAGCATGGTCTGCTTTTCTGCAGACGCACGTGAGCACTGTGATCATTTGGTCCCTTCTCATCCAAATGAATCCCCCGTTGTGTTACGCTGTCTGAAGATGGAGAATCTTCTTTTAGTCATCTAACCCCCTCCCCCATCCCCTCTGTGATGTCCCCCAACATATGGGGTTTGATATATAATTGAGTTGTGCACTCAACTGCTCCTCTCCTCTTTACTCCCTCTCCTTTTGCACTCCTGCAGGACCCATTTTATTGGTTAAGTGAAAGACGTAAACCTGAAAATGAACGAAATTCAGACAACGTGCATCATCACTGCTTCACAATGACTCATCCAGAATTGTCGTGATGAGGTTGTGATGATACTTCAAATAATGGCAGAAACTGAGTGGATCATCTTCAAGTTTGTGCCAATTCATTTTGTTTCAGCAAAGCAGAAAATAGCTCAGATGTCAGAAAACATTCCCTTAATATATGGGAAAATATGCAATGCATGTCACACTTGGTTTCTGGTGAGATACAAGTCGGGTTTGGTTTTGACATATATATTAGGCATAAAAAAAATGTTTGTTTAAATTCTGGATACATTTTAGATTTGGGATTTTTGCACTTCGATGTAATACTTATGATACAGTGGATTTTATATATGTAACTATTCTGTGTTACTGATGCGTCAGCATGCACATAGACTAGAATTTACTTGTTTAACTGATAATTCCAATGTTTAGTTTCCCCAACAGTCGTCTCTTTATATGCTGTACTTTTCTTGTTTGCTTATCTACCTGTCCCTACTCTTCTCTGCTGCAGAGCTACACAAAGGGATTGCAGTGTCTCTAAACAATAAGCTACTCTTTTCTTGGTCATTTTCATTTCCAGTCAGTCTTATTTTACATAGATATTCAATGATAATCATCTATTAAGTTATGATAAGACTTTCTTGCCATTGGACAAGCCCTGGGAATTACACAAGGCCATAAAGATGTCACGATTTAAAATCCAATATATTTCCAAAATGGTATCTTTGACAACATTATACGGATAAACTCAAGGTACCAAGATTAAAATTCTCAAAATCTCACATGATCTTGTAAATCAGAGTTGATTTTTTTTTTTTAAATGATCTAAGCAATAAAAAATGTTGTAGTGGGGTTAGGGTTTGCTGGATTGTCATGAACAACTAGCCAGTAAAGCTCAAACTCATGGTAGTATCTATTTGTGTTAATGTTTGACTAAGTTTCAATATCAATCCATTATCCACCGCTCATCCTCCACTTCGGGTCGCGGGGGATACTGGAACATATCCCCAGCTCTCATTGAGTGAGAGGCTGAGTACACCCGGTATACACCTTCCCCAGTCAATCACAGAGACACATATAGAAACAAACAGCCATTCTTTCTGTCATTCACACACTAGGGCCATTTCCCAATTCCCAAACGACAGAACCCGAAAGAAACCCACTCAGACATGGGGAGAACATGCAAACTCCACACAGAAAGGTCCCTTGTTAGAATTGAACCAGTGTCCTTCATGCTGTGAGGCAGAACCTCTATCGACTGCACCACCATGCCACCATTTCGGCAATATATCATAAAATAAATGAAAATGCAGCTCCTTCTGACCTTCTCTGTACTTCTGTATTAGCATTCTCAAAGGAAATACTGCAACTATAGTTCTCTTTCTAGATATGCAGCCATACTGCTGCTCACAAATGCTGATTTTCTCTAAGCCTAGTTTCCACTACTCTTTCCCATAACTCTCCACAGTTACCACAATTCTGCACATCCCCCTTATTCTTAAAGATGGGCACCATTACACTTCTTCTCCATTCCTCAGGCATCTTCACAAACTCTAAAATCCTGTTGATTAATGTAGCCAGAAACTCTACTGCTGCCTCTCCTAGACGCTTCCATACCTCCACAGGTATATCATCAGCTCCAACTGCCTTTCCACTCTTCATCCTCTTCAATGTCTGCCTCACTTCCCTTTTACTAATCTCTGCTGGTTTGTGGTCTACAATAGTCACCTCTTCTACCCTTCCCTCTCTTTCATTTACCTCATTCATCTGCTCTTCAAAGTACTGTTTCTCTTCAAAGTACTGTTTTACTCTTCTAGCATCTGTTAATACGTTTCTCTCTCTATCCTTAATCACACGGACCTGCTGTACATCCTTTCCTTCTCTATCTCTCTTTTTTGCCAACCTGTATAAATCATTCTCTCCCTCCTTACTGTCGTACCGAGCTTACAAGTCAGTGTCCACCCTTTGTTTTGCCTTTGCTACCTCCATCTTTACCTTACGCTGCATCTACCTGTTCTCCTGTCTGTTCTCTTCCATCCCCTCAGTGTCCCACTTCTTCTTGGTAACCGCTTTCTCTGTATATACTCCTGCACATCCTCATCCCACCTCCAAGCCTCCTTATCTACTTTCCTTCCAAACGACACACCAAGTACTCTTCTACCTGTCTCCCTGATCACATGACCTGTAGTTGTCCAGTCATCTGGAAGCATTGTTTTTATCATTAACATAACAAGCCATCTCAACGTTGACCAGCAGCCGTCATATTGGAATACCTGACAGAAATAAATCAATAGCATGTTTTGAGTGAAAAGACTCTTTCTCACAAGCTCCAGAATTCAGTCAATGAGATTGCCATTCAAAATGACTCCTGATTTCTTGTTTCATTCCCACTCAGTTTGTGCTGTGTTGCAGAGAAAGCATGTATAACTGCCAAACTATTGCAACCATTCACATCGAACTAGAACCCCCCCATCTGATTTTTAAACACAGTGGTATCCCCGCTAATTCAATTTAATGAAGTGTTAGTCTTTAAGATATCTCCAGGGTGCCAACAATCTGAGTAACACTAAATTTGAATGTTCTCCCAGTGGTTTTCTCCGGGTTTTCTGGTATCTTCCCTCAGTCAAAAAACATGCAGGAGGTTAATTGGAATTTTAAAAATCTGCCGTAAATGATCACTGCCAATACTGTTGTACATACTCACTGTTCGGCCACATCTCTTATTATGCATATTTGTACAATCAGATATCCATTTATTTATATATTTATTTACTTGTAAATGCCCATTTCACTGTTGTGACATTTGTCTTTTCAACTTTGAACACAAAATCCACTGCTGCTACTCAACTGCACTGCCATATAACTGCACTACGACAGTACCTCCAAACAGCACCACCTCCAAACTACACACACTCACTGTTTTACTGTTCAGCTGCACTTTTTTGCATAGTTGTACTATTGGGTATCTATTTATTCATATAAAATGCATGAAAATGCATATCTCACTACAGTGACATTTTTCTCTTGTACATATGACCCATTGCTGCTATTTAACTTCATTTACATATAACTACTGCACTGCCATATGGCTGCTGCTGCTCACTGTTGTAAAAACGTACCTTACATTTACAGCTTGCACCCTACCTACTTGCACATTACTCTGTTTTAAATCTTGTACTGTAAAGAAGATGCCTAAGGTATTCAAGACAGTTAGGAGAGCAGTGATGCAGTATGGTTTGTAGACAGTGACATTGAAGAAGACAGGTAGCAGCCATGAAGATTTTGAGGTTCTCTCTAGGCGTGATGAGGATGGATAGGATTGGGAATGAGTCAATCAGAGGGACAGCACTTGTTAGATGTTTTGGAGATATGGTCGGAGAATCCAGACCGAGATGGTTTTGGTCATGTACAGAGGAGATATAGTGAATATATTGGTAGAAGGATGCTGGCGTTGGAGCTGCCAGGCAGATGGTCTAGAGGAAGGCTAAAGAGAAGATTTATGGACGTAGTGAAAGAGGACATGAAGGTTGTTAGTGTGAGAGAAGAGGATCCAGAGAATAGGGTTAAATGGAGCAGTCGATTTGCTGTGGTCACCCCTGAAGGGAAAAGCTGAGAGGAAAAGAAGAAGAGGAAGAACTGTAAAGATGATGTCTATGCAAACAAAATTTTGTTCTGTACACACCTCGAATGACAGAATGACAATATGACAATATATAATTGGAATCATTGCCCCGAAGTGTGAATGAGAGAGTGAGTGTTTGTTTTTGTCTTTATGTGTGGCCCTGTGATTGACTGGCGACCAGTCCAGGGTGTACCCCTCCTCTTGCTGGGATAGGCTCCAGCATCCCTGTGACCCTGACTGCAGGATAAGCAGCAGGTAATAGATGGGTGGATGAATTTTACATTCATCATCACTTTCAGTCTTGCAGTGTCTCAAGGTTCGTATTGTTGAAAACCTTCCTGCACTTTGCCGCTTATAGTGGTTTGAAACCTTTCCTAATGTCATGAGAACAACACAGATTTCCTGAGATATCTTTGAGGCCTATACTGAGAGATCAACAACTCTTAAAGACAAAGTAACTTGTACTCTGTCTGCCCTTTCAGACAAAAAGGTTTGAAGAACTGTCCAGCTTGAATTCCATCCAAAAACTACTAGCAGGCAGTAAGGGACCACAGTAAAGACCAGTGTGACGCAAGATCATAATCCCTCTTTCGCAAAGCAGGCCAGAAGAGCTTGGACCTCATTGTCAGTCAACTCCTCGATGATTCTGTCTTTTTTGTCTCAAGTTACAAGAAAATAGCTTATCTGAGACCACAACAGTTTTTAAAATGTCACTCTGCAAGAGGTATCTGGTGATGGGAGTGGCTTATGAGTTCTACCAATCACTAAGTGGCAACAGCATTTGGGATCTGTAACAAAACCCTGCCATGGAGTACAAGCTAAAAAGGTTCTAGGAACTAAGGTCCATGGTTCCTAGTTCCCATACTGTATGCATTGAAAAAACAGCTTAGTTGCTGAGAAGGTTCTAGGAACTGCAAAAAGTCCCTACAGTGCAAAAGCCACTACATATATCACAGTTGTTGAGATTGGAAACGAAGTATCAATGTCTACTCATGTTAAAGATTATGGACACGTATGACTTCTTACATACCTTCATGTGAAACTCCATAGCATTGTCTGAAGTATCAAGCATAAATAGTAGTTGGATTCCACTGTTTAAAATACAAGGTAACTTCTCATGAACTTTCAACCTACAATGGATTAATAGAAAAGCAACAGGCCTGCTGCAGATCAACTCAAAATTGGCTGCACTGGTACTATGAGGTCTATGTGTTTCAGTCATGAAATATTGTTGGTGGCTATCATGGAACAAGATGCTTTTGTGCCTCATCCAAGTACTCATAGCAACCAGAATGTTTAACCGTACAAAATGTTCTTTGCTTCTGCGTAGATACTGATAAACTCTTCTGGAATATTCTATCCTTATAATTTGTAATTACAGTTGATTTTCATCCATTCCTTTGATGTACAAGAAAAATGATCATTTTACAGATGCATTGACTTTCAAAATAGGCGTGCCATTCTCATGAACTGTACTCTGCTGAATTATATATTGTGAGGTAGTCTGGGATGTAAAACCATCACCTCAGACCCACTATCCAACCCAAGAGCCATTGAAATTATCTACACCTCAGTAATGATACAGCTCAGTATTTTGTTATGAGATTTTGCAATATTATTTGAAATCTATAAGTTTACATGTGATAAGACTGCAAATTTTCAATCACACATAATGGGGAAAACTGAAATTCTGTTGATGAACAGATGCTGCAAATTGATACCACTGCTACAAACACAGACATGCATACACACAAACACACACATACACACAAAAAATGAATGCATGTCAGCAACATTTTCATTACCAGGGAAAGTAAATGACACCATTTGCTTTAAATTGTCTCTTTGTCCATTAGCATTTTCTTTTATGTTTTTTTTAGGTAAAAATTCTTCATGTATCCGAACTTAAGGGTCAGGCAGTTCTGAAAACAGCGAGAGTAATATAAACATGTATTGAATAAAGTGTTATTCCTACTATTCCCTGAAAACTAAATTCTTAATTCTACCTGGTTTACTGACTTTACTAGCTTAATATATTTAATGGCAGCCTTTGAGAACATTAAATTACAAAATTATTATCCTTCTCATCCCCCAGCATTATGACATCACTGTGAGTGCAGAAACACTAGTTTCTTTGTCACTCGAGCTTATCCCCCAATGTCCTGCTGTTCAGTTTCAACAAGTTTCAACTCAGTCTTTGTCAGATCCATTTTTTTGACAGATAGATATCACCAAAACACTGGCACAGAGGATCATGGGAATCTGTACATATTACCGAATGTGTTTCACATATATTCTTTCATTGTGTTGAAAAATCAGTGCCAACTCACTGGTATCGTTTTGTGAAAAACATTTTGAAAATCGATCATGTGCATCAAACTGGAAAAAGGGAGACTAATATTTCAGTTTAAAAGAGACTGCCTTCTCCTGTAAATACAGGCTGAAAGCAAAACTGAGTAGCTCCACTCTAAGTGTCCTCAAATTGAGACGGATAACTTTCCACAGCGAGCAAACAGAGGTTGCAAGTCTTGTTGATGTGGCCTGTCCTTGTACCCATCCCCTGGGATCAACCCATCTGCCTCTTCCTGTTTTGTGGAACTCTGCAGCACGCTGGACTTGATTACCTTTACATTTAAACAAACACCCTCAGCTATTTGGAGGCAGTCAGCCATGGGCTCTGACAGGGAGGGTGAGATGAGCCAGTTAAGCAGGAAGCCTAACCAGGAAATAAAGACATTTTTGTTTCTCTTCTCAACTGATAAAGGGCGGCACATGAACATACACTCTCATTGTTTTCTCTATCTGCTATCTGTATTTCCTATCCCCATTTTTACCACCATCATATTTGATATTCTCATGGGCTTACTTCAAGCCTGATAGTAACATACATCCCATTGCCATGTTTCCATGTCCATTATTTAGCCATTTGTGTGATATGTAATCCTTTTTTTACTAAATTCTCAGAAAATGTAATTAATAATCACCCAACATAGTCACAGGTATCTTCACACACTGTCTGTGCCTCTCTCCATGTCTTTTGGTGTGGAATAAATGTATCTGTCTGTAGGATTTCTCTGGAAAGCCACCTTTCGGGGTCTTGAAGCAGGGCTACAGGAAATTGGAGTATACAACTCAACTGACTGAAAGTCATCATATATTTTTAGTGTCAAGTGTAAGACATGAGTCAACTAGTGTCTTACACTGTTCAGAGCTTTATGCAAAAATGGATTTTATGAAATTCATGGGTAGAGGACTTTGAACAATAGTCTCTAAATGATAGTCATGGCAGATAGTTATACAGAGTGATGAATTCTTGTTCTTGTCGTGGCAACTGGACTTGAATTTCTTTACTTGAAGACGTTTCACTCTTCATCAGAGAGGCTTCTTCAGTTCTAATGACCTGTGGGGAGTTTCCGAATATAACTGCCAGGGTTTGGGGCGTTATGTTATGCTTATGAAGGTGTCATGTGGAAGTCACTGGGGACTGGTTCAGGTGGTGAATCTTTCCTGGTTGTTTGGAGGGTGTTGGTGGGCCTGGTCCGTGTGTGCAAATCCGTTTTGGTATTGACCCCAGAACAACGTCGTAATTTTGTGAAAGGTTGTGTCTGAGGCTCCCTCCTCTTTTCAGAGATGTTTTTTTTTGTTTTGACAAAATGGCTTCTTTGACTCCTCTCTCGACCCATCTCTGGCCAGAATATGGACATTGCTGTCTTCAAAGGAATGACCCTTGTCCTTCGGATGTTGGTGGACCACGGAGTCCTGTCCTGTAGTGGTGGCGCTCCT